>JAKUBK010000228.1:0-34684 GCA_030566875.1 Waltiozyma chaumierensis | reverse complement strand
TGTGTTATTAGTAATTTTTATATATTTTAATTGATACGTTTATTGGAAAAAAAAAAAAAAAAGCAACGTTATGATTCTGGATCCATTCCAAAAAAGAAATAATAAGGAAAAGATGGATATTCTTCTTTACAGATTCTAAATTGGTATATTACACAGCCACGTAAGTTTATATTGTTAGAGGTTTTTTTTTTCTATTGACCTGAACGTTTGTTGATCTGAGTTCGGAATGAAATCTGGGATTCAATAATGTCCCAATTTCGTGACAATATATATAGATCTGATCGAAGAAAAACTCGATAAGCTTTAAAGCAGCTTCATCATGTATCACGTCAATCATATTAACCAAGTTATTATTAAGTAGCTCTTGACAATAGTCCAAAGAGATAAGGTCTTAATAATTTGTAATTTTTAAAAAAAAAAAAAAAAAAAAAGGTTTTAAAAAAATTTTTTTTTTAAAAAAAAAAAAAAAAAAAAAAAAAAAAAAAAAAACCCAAATCATTGTTCATAACTATTCATTAGAAAGAGCGAGAGGGCATGGAGAATCACCACGATCCAATGCGACTATTGTACATACATATATAACATCTTGATATTCAAGCAATTTAATTCTTCAAAGGCAACTTAGTTCTACCGACCAAAGCATCGGCGATTTCTCTAGTTTCACCCCAGTGGATAACCTTAGGCATTCTTTTATTGACTTCGGTTTCCCAATCGTAGACTCTTCTAATGGAGGAGGTGACCAACTTGGACTTTTTGGCACCAATAATACCAGCAGTGCCTTGGACCTTCTTGTCCAATGGGTCGAATTCAAAGGAGTCCTTGTTGATGAACTTGCCTTGTTCTTCGATGAACTGGACAGCCTTGACAGCCAATCTTGTGGCTCTGGTACGATCGATTGGAGATGGAATGGAACCTTGTTGGACGTGACCTGGAATGGCAACCTTGGCATCGAAGGCACCTTGGGCTTCATCGGTGATAATGGAGGCTAAGACTTCACCAGACAAAACCTTGGAGGCGTTTTCAGACTTCAACAACAACTTACCGTACTTGGATCTACCCTCGGAGGTAGCGAAGGATTGCTTCAAGGATTGGATATCAACATCCAATTGTTCCAAGGAGATACCTTCTTCTGGAACATAGGAGGCATCAGCACCACAGGCCATCTGGGCCTGGGTAGCAATGTAACCGGAGTTACCACCTTGGACCTCGACAACGAAGGCACGGTCTCTGGTGGAGGCAGCACTCTGCTTGATAACGTCACAGTAATCCATCAAAGAGTTCAAACAGGTGTCGGAACCAAGAGAGTATTCAGTACCTGGAACATTGTTGGAGATGGTGGCTGGAACCAAGACCATAGGGATACGGAAGGCTGGGTAATCGGCTCTGGCACTTTCCAATTGGTTCAAGGATTCAAAGGCCTCGAACCCACCGACGATGATCAACCCATCGAACTGGTACTTTTCAAAGTAGTAAGCGACTAAGCCCATGTCGGCTTCTTCCGGAGTGGCACGGTTGGTACCGATTTCAGAACCACCCTTGGAACTTAGACCTTCAATGTCCAACCAACTGATGGAACGGACGGATTCGTGTCTGGCCAAACCAGTGAACCCGTTGTGGATGGCGTAAGGAGTGTGACCTTGGGACATACAGTAACAAGCCATGGCGTAGACAGCGGAGTTCATACCACCGGCTGGGGCACCGACATTGATGATGGCCATCTTCTTGCGCTGGGCAACTGGCAAGGCCGGTTCGTTGTGGTCGGCAGAATTGATGGCCATGAAGTTGTGCAAATGTTCAATGAACTCGGAATCACGGAGACCAATGGCCTTCTTGAAATCCTTTTGGGAAATGGCCTCGGCAACCTGCTTCGTGAGCTTGACGGCCTCCATCAAAGGACGACGACAGATCTTGTTCTCCATGATCCCGATCATTGGAGAAGGAGTGGAAGGAGTGGATTCCAAAACAGCCTTGACAGCCTCCACACCTTGCAAGGTGGCCAGGATTCTGTCAAAGGCAACAGCAGTACCACCTCTCTGGACATGGCCCAAAGTGGTGATTCTGGTGTCCAAACCCAAACGGTCAACCAAGACGTTCAAGACGTCCTTGGAGGTGATTGGGGTCAAGTCAGCAGCAATGGCACCCTCGGCGACAATGACAATGGTTTTACGCTTACCTCTTTCTCTATGTTTGGAGACAATGTCACACATCTGATCGTGCCATTCCTTGGAACTGGCTGGCTTTTCAGGAATCAAAATGTAATCGGCAGAGGTGGCAATACCAGCCATCAAGGCCAACCAGCCACAATGTCTACCCATGACTTCAACAACAAAGGCACGGGAATGCGAGTTGGCAGTGGCGTCAATGTAATCGATGGCTTGGCAGATACGGTCAAGGGAAGAGTAGGCACCGATGGTGGAATCGGTGGAAGACATGTCGTTGTCAATGGAACCAACAGTACCACAGATGTTCAAGTGCTGGTGTTTCTGGTAAAGCTCCTGGGTGATGTCGCCTCTTTCCAACAACTCCTTGATCAAAGAAGGCCATTCGGAACGGAACAAATCAGCACCGGTCAAGGAGCCGTCACCACCACAGACAATCAAGGCGTCAATGCCGGCCTCGATCAAGTGCTTAGCACCCAACAATCTGCCCTCTCTCTCACGGAACTCCATACATCTGGCAGTACCAATGTTGGTACCACCTTCACTCAACCAGCCTCTGACGCTTTCCCAGGACATTTCACGGATGTATTTTGGACCACCTCTGACCAAACCTTCGTACCCTTCGTAGACAGCAAACGCCTTACAGCCACGGAACAAAGCAGCACGGACAACAGCACGGACATTGGCATTCATACCAGGAGCATCACCACCGGAAGTCATGACGGCAATGTTACGGTTGGAAGGAGCAGAGTGCAAGAAGTCTACAGCAGCAGCAGCGGTAGTAGCAGCAGTTTGTGTTTGGTCTGCATGAAGCCCTAAAGAGACGGTGGAAGAAGAAGAGTGAGGTGGAGTGGTGACTGGCTCTGGCAAGGTAGGGACAACAAGCTTTGGGTTTCTGGACAATGGGTGGGTCACGGAGGAGAAACCAACAACATAGTTCAATGGGTCAATGACATACAGTTCAATTGGAGCCAATTCAGATGGATAGATCTGGAAGCTGATCACATCTTCTCTGGCCTTGACGTAGGCGTACAGTTCCACAAGGGCAGAGGTCTTGAAGACAACAGTGGAAGCAACGGTTCTCCAGTCTAAAGTGGCCTGGGTTTCCTTCAAAGCAGAGATGTCTGGTTGGGTGAATTCGGAATCGAGGACAATCTCAATATTGGCAGAGTTTTCTGGGAATGGTTGGCCTGAGGATAATATCACGCTGGATTCTGTTTCTGATTGGACGATCAAGTTGGCGAAATCTTGGTAGAAGACAACAGCGGCCTTTTGTAGTTCACGAGTCGACGCTCTTAGAACAACAGAGGATGTACCATTGACAATAGGTTTCGTCATTGTTTTGTTTTGTTTTGTTTTGTTTGTATTTTGTATTCTGTATATTATGGAGGGGAGATTGCTTTAGAATTGGATGGAATTCGTTTGACTTACCAAGCTGGTTATAGTTAGGTGGCCAAAGTTGTTCCTTTATATCAAAAACTGGACAGCAAATTATTATTTACTACGTCTCTTCCAATGTCCAGGTGGTGTGGGTGGTTCAGCTCAGGAATCAGTGGGCCGGAAGTCTGCATGGAATCAGTTGATGATGGTTCTCCTGGTGAATCCGTGATGCGCGAAAATATAACCACTAACGGCTGTTTGCCTGCATATATACACTGCTGTTTGCTGCTGGGTGGGCCACCTGTTGACAGAATTTGATTTAAAAAAATTTATGGTAGTTTTTTCCCCTTACGTCACACGTGATCCGAACCACGGGCTTCCCTTATCTCATCTGTAAATCGGCCTGGTGCAGAAAGACGCGTTCCCAATAGAAAAATTTAATTACTATATACTTTTAGAATCAAATCATCCAACCATTCATCTCTCTCTCTCTCTGTATATCTATATCGCACTTTCATAAGTCCACAATGGCTCCAGCATTATCTTCCAACTGGGCTAAGCTCCAAAAGAAATCCAAATCCAAAACCACAAAAGTAAAGAAGCCAACACCACCAGTTCAAGAAAAGAAAGAAGTATCCAATCTAATTAAAACCAAAAGACTAGCCAAAGAAATTGCAAATGCCAAAATAGACAAACAGAATGAGATAAAACAATCCAAGATCCTAGAAACAACCAAAACCAAAACGGAAAATTCATACACTGCCTCTCAAAAGGCTCCAGGAAGATACCTAGCCATTGATTGTGAATTTGTAGGGATCGGTTTAGAAGGAACAGAAGATGCATTAGCTCGTGTCTCTATTGTCAATTTCCATGGGTATTGTGTCTACGATAAGTTTGTCAAGCCACAGGAGAAAGTCGTCGATTGGAGAACTTGGGTCTCTGGTGTTAGACCTTCGGATATGACTGATGCCATTACTTTCAAACAAGCTCAAAGGGAAGTGGATGCCTTATTGAATGGTAAAGTTCTAGTTGGTCATGCTGTGCAACATGATCTTGATGCTTTGTTCTTATCTCACCCAAAGAGTATGCTTAGAGACACATCCAAACATCCTAATTTCAGAACCATCAGTAAGGGGAAAACACCTGGGTTGAAGAAATTAGTGGCACATTTCTTAAAGAAAGAGATTCAATCGGGAGAACATTCTTCAGTGGAAGATGCTAGAGCTACAATGGAGTTATACAAATTGGAGAAGAAGGAGTTTGAGAAGTTGGCTTCTAGATTCAACAGTTATACCAAGAAAGATTCTACAGCCACCACCAATGATGAATAGAGAAAATAAACTTATTATATAATTAGCTTTAACGACTTATTAAAATATATTTATGTACATATAATCTGACGTATTACAACAATCTGATCAACTTGTGTTGTTCATTTGTAGAATACTTGACGATATCCACTATGGTGTTAATTTTCAAAGTGTCAATGTTCAAAGCTTGGAAAATATCCAAGATTTGATCATCTTCACAAAACAATAGCTCGCGTTGGATCTTCTTCAACCCATCAGCTTGCTCATCTTTGAAAGTTGGCACATAGTTTTCTCTGATATCGCTCAACAGATTCAAATTCAATTCTTTCAATTCATTAACTGTGGATTTAGAAACCTTGGTATCTCTAGCATTCAACATGATCAGATTTTGAACAGATTTGGATGTGTCCATACCGTTCAATAAGAAATGCATGTACTCCCAGGACAATTTGTCAATTGGTTTCGATTCGGTGAATGAGGCGTATAAAGTTTGGATCTTAGTTAAGTCGTTGCTAGCGTCGTTAAATAAGTTCTTCACACTTGTGATCAGTTCAAAACTCCATCTCTCAGAAGTTGTTAAGCATGACAAGTCCATGTCAAAGTCCAAGGATTCAACGTTCTTTAATTTGCCACTGATCAACTCTTCTTCAGCATTGATGATCTTGTTATAATCGGAGTTCTTAGTAGGGATATTAGCAAAGATCTTATCAGACAATTGTGGAAGAGGTTCATGAAGCCCGATATCCCAGAAAATATCCAAGTCTCTGTTATCAAACTCTTCCAAATGAGTACTTATCTGATGGTCTTTATAAGAGGATAAAATATCCTTATTGTTGAGAATTCTGGAAATCTTGTTGACTTGCAACAGTTCATGGTTCTTGAGGAATGATTGTTCTAGTCTTTTGTGGAATTGTAACATGGATTCGATCTTGTTGTATGACCCTTGGTTGAATGCAACCTTGATGAAGTAGATACTTTCAACGTCATTAGATTTATAGATGGAGAAGTGGGGTTCCAATTCTTTACTATTTGGATGCAATGTGGCTAATCTGGACACAACATAATGAGACATGATATCGTACTGGATATTTTTAACCTTCAACTTCGCAAAGTTCAAGGCGGCTTGAGAATGGCAATTGATAAGCTTGTAAAGTTGAACTAACCAGATTCGCAAATGGAATTCCATCTCGTCCTTCTTCAATACCTCTTCCAGGATCAAAATACAAGTGACAATAGTCTTAGTTGAGAATTCTTTGGCTAGCAAAGCTTGGACCAAAAGTAAGATGAACTCGTCACCTTGGTGGAAATCAGTCTTTGCTTTGTTTTGGTAGAGACCTTTATACTTCTCAAACTTTGTCAATAAACCAGAAATGAAGTCACTGCTAGTTAATATTTCCTTGTTCATCAACAATTGGAACTTAGTAGTATTGACTTCCCAGATAAGTTGCTTATGTTCCCCCGCATCTGAGAATAAACCAGCATTGTCATTCAACCATTGGGCAAACCCAACCTTGTCCAAGGACTCGAAATAAGCCTTGATATCAAGGAAAGCACAAGGCTTGGACCCCATAGTCTTCAAATACTCATAAACAGCGTCATTGATTAAATTCAGCTGCTTCTTAGCCAAATGGTACTCAATGACAGCCAACTTGGAATTTCTAGTGTTGTAAGCATACAAGAACTCTTCAATGTCATGACCCAACACGACAGAACTCTTGATCAAATACTTCCAAGTGTTAAAATCATCCAACTTGTAATCCTTTAAAATGACAAGGGACCATTTGTACAAGTTTTCAAAATCTTCCAACTTGTTAAAAGAATCCATTAAAATAATCTGTAATTCCAAATCCAATTTATCCTTCCCAGTGAACTTCAAGATCTCTTCAGGAATCGACTTAATATCACCAGTGGTTTCCAATAGCTTAACCAAGACATAGACCTCCTGTTCAGACTTCAATGGTTTCAAAGCTTCCATGGTCTTGAGCCCGACTTTAGGAATAATGTTCTGCTCCATTAAGGAAGCATCGGGAGATTTACTCAGTAAGTAACTGGTGAAGGCTGACCAAAGTTGGAAGACTCTCTGCTTGCTATTGAAAGACTTCAAAGCCATAGCTGATTTCTGTAGGACTTTGACATTGTTCTTCTCGCAACCTAAATGGAACCAAGTCGTCAAGATTTCAAAAGATGGATACTTCTTAGCAGCGTTCTCATAAATTTGGAAAGATTCGGCAAATTTCCCAAGCTCAGTGAAGATCTCATGTAATAATTTCAACGAATCAACATCGTTAGGTGTCTTAGCCATCAAAGCCAGACAGTTGGAAAGACATTCTTCCTCTTTGCCAGACTTCAATAGGATGAAGTTGTTTAGAACTTGATAATATGTTACCTTTGGATATTTCTTGATCAATTTGGAACATTGTTGGGCAGCAAATTTGAATGTTCCATTTTCAATGGCTTTGAAAATCTCGTCTTCCTTCTGACTAGACATTTCGGGGGCTCTGTCTTGTCTCGTGTATGTTGGAACTAGGAAACTATAGCAAAGGTTTATTATTTTATTTTAATAGTCATATTTATGAATTAGGTAATGTTTTTTTTTTTTTTTTTTTTGGCTTGTACGGACGTAATATTGTTAAAACGGGTTGTTGGTTTATAAAATTTACCTTATACACGAGATGGCCCTTGCCCTTATTGGACGTCAGGTGATCTGAGTAAATTAAGGTATGGAAAAGAAAATATAATCAACCGTTGTTTAACCATCATCATGTATATTGACAGCATATTAGACAGAAGGAAGGGCCAGAGAGACATACTAGTGAATCAGTAACAAGGATATTCAAGAAATCCTACCAAGATGTCTTCCAATCCCAGGTCTGCACCGTCCAGAACAGACTTGCGACTCCAACGTCACCAACAAAATATGACCAAACCCATCAGGTACATCATTGTTCCTATCTCGTTTGTCAACAGCGGCAAACAACATATCACCAGGGCGTTGAAGGACATCTTGCCAAACACAGTGGTCATTAACGGACATGGTATCAGTGGAGAAAAGTACTATGGGAAGTTATCGCATGCCTTTGATAACAAGAACGTGCAAGTAGTCATAGCACATAGGAACAATAGCGGTGCTGGCGAACGCCATAAAATCTACCATGCCCTAAGAGGATTCATAGACACCTATGAATTGAGGTTCATCGCCATACAGTTCACACAGAAGTTCGAACTGTTTTCAGACACGTTTATGAACCGGTTATTGAACGACATCATCATCAATGAGGACATCAACCAAGAAGATCTCAGTCTGATTTCCAGAGGCCCTGGTAAGATCAGAGAGATTGTCAACGCCTCAAGAAGTCGTTTCCAGGACATCACGCGTTCAGAAAGTCCTTATTTTCCTCTGATAATCAACTTACAATACCAAAACGACAGGTTCTTTGAGTATTTGAAGACAATTGTCCACAAACTGCATACTACATATCCAGAATTGCTACCCTCACTGCTGTCTGACGAAGAGATTGCTAAGTATACCTATGAGGCGGACACCAAGGAAGAAGCCAACGCCATGGATTTCTACAGCAACGGAGCTGCCAACTTGAAACAGTACGAGTTGGATTCAAATGGAGAATTCGGTGACTCTCCAAATGGCACAGGCGCAGGCACAAATACAAATCGCTATTTCCAGGAACAATCCACCTCTTCAACCAAACCTATAAGATACATCTTCATCCAATGCTCAACTCTAGGAACAGGCAAGGAAAAGATCGTCAAAGTGCTAAAGAACAATCTTGTCAAATCAGTCATCGTGGAGGGTGGCAAACAGGAAGATCTAAAGAGACAACTCTCACAAGCCCTCACCAAACACACATCAGTTATCATAAACTCTAACAATCACAAATACTTCCACCGGAATATCATTCTTCTAACACTAACGAAATTCACCACGAGCTATGAAATCAAAGCCATTTGCTTGGACTATATCAACGGCTCAGACTACGACACTTTCGAGTTTTTCCAACGCTCCTTAAACCAAGTCATCTCCTGGAAGTTTGACGCCTTTGCCAGCTCTCTTAAACCACTAAGCATCACTGACACAGAGGCACATGTCCTTCCTAAGTTACTAAGAGAGTTTGAACCAGTAATCGCTTCAGAGAGAATGAGGTACGACATTTATATTGCTTTAAAGTACGACCGTTACAGAATCCACGATTATCTCACTCAGATTCATTCAGTGTTGTCCGACAAATACGACACCACTGAAATCTTTCATAAACGATTCCAATTGGAATCCATAGAATCCATATCTCATCAGGCAGACCTACGAGAAAACACGTGTTGGAAATATTATCGTGATTCAATCGGGTACAAAGAGACCATCTTCAGACCGAATACAAAGATCCCATACCAACCAGAAACCAAAGATATGGTTGATCCAACCATGAAAAACCAGGAGAGAAAAGAGAGATATGAACAGTCACCGGCTGTTCAGGGACATGAAGGCGATCCCCTTCTTTTTGGCACTAATAATAATAATAATAATAATAAGAAGAAGAAGAAGAAGTCTAAACATATTGGTTACCAAGCCATCAACACGGTTGTTGATGGTTCTAGGTCTTCGAGTAATGGTATTGTTAATGATCATAAAAAGAAGAAACTCTTCATTTCCGCTGTTTGTGCCTTGTCTCTGGTTTTAATTGTTGGTCTTTTGGCTAACTTGGCATTCTAATTAAATCTGTCTATACAATGTATATAGACTCGAAGTAAATGCAATCACTGAATAGCAACACCTGTCTTCCTATCGATAATCTTACCGAAATACGCCTTGCTCAAGATCCCATCCTTATCACCCTCAGTTAAATAGACATTATTCAAACTTCTAAAGAACTTGAGATTGTCCTTCTTAACTTTCTCCAAATCCAAAAAGATCAAGACCGTAGAAAAGGATCTCAATCCAGAAACCTCTTTACCTTCATTCTCCATCAAACTGGTAAAATGAATATGATTCCGATTCATCTTACTCAATCCTCCAGACTCCAAGATCAATTTCAGCTTACTATGAGTAGTACCATGAATCAATTGATCTGGGAAAGCATCAAGATCCAAGGGTATCAATATGTTCTCATCTTGTTTGACATTTTTCAGCGAATGGCCCTGATTAGCACAGATGGCTTCTTCTTTTTTACCATTTGAATCGATTGATTCTTTAATGGTGAACCGTTTCTTCTCGTTGGATTCAACCACACGATGGATATCTTGTATCGTGGTCTTGTGTGTCTTTAAACGATTGTTTTGAAGAATCGTGGAGATCGGTATGAACCCATTATTGTCCATTGGTAAGCTTTCTTTGATTGCTCCGTGACGGAGCAAATAGGATAGAGCTTTGGAGATTAAAATGTCTCTTTTGTTTGAGTTATCGGACATTGCTATTCCTTGGGGTTTTATTGTGTGTGTGTGTGTGTGTCTCTTTAAAGAAGAAAACTTGGTTCATATGGGGAGTAGTGGCGTTTGATTTATCTTTTGCCTGCACGGGTAAATTAATTTATACTTCATCTCTCTGACACTGTGGGATGGATTCAAGCCACAGCTAATCTGTCTACAGTCTACAGAACAAGAAAAAAAAACAAGAAAATTCATCAAATAGGGTTTCCCTCATAACAACTATTAACAATATATACAATAATCAATCTTCCTAAATCCCAGTTTCAACGTCTTACATTCCCGTAGGCGTAGGCCAAAAGACGAATCTTACTTACGACCAGAACCACCACAACAGCCAGCAAATTGGCCACCAGAAGCACCGCCAATAGTGCGCTTACCCTTATTCTGGAACACAGTCTCATTATCGCCTAATTCTGTTTGTTCATGGATGTTTAAACCTGTTGTAACAATCAGTTAGTATTGGATCATCATCGCATGTATGAATATAATATAATTATTAATATAATCAGGGGGCTTCACTTACGGTATCTTGGAGCATCAGCTTCTTTGCTGCCTTGGACAATGTTGCTCAATAAAAACTTTGAAACACCTTCGACGTGTTTTAATCTGTCATCTTCAGTAATTGACAAGTCTGGGTTACGGAACCCTTTTTGAATCTCAGCACGGGCTGCTGTTAGGACTTTGACATCACCTTTGTTAATTTGCTACAGTTAGTATCCTGCCTTTTAACAAATATTCTTAGAGGAAGAAGAAAAAGAAGAAGAAGGTTCAATATTCATGAACAAATTATGAATCCCAGATCTTAACCCTTCTCTCAAGATTCCCCCCTTTCCGTCGTCTATCCACGTACCGTTAAAAGCAACCTTAGCGGCTCTAAGGACATCTCTGTAAGCTCTTAAACCTCTGGAACTCATTTTGTTTCTTGGTATATGTTATTATATTGATCTTGATCGATAGAGAGTATAAGATTTCCCCCATTTTTTTTATTTTATTTTAATTCATCCTGTTGATTGGCTTAAACCCCGTGTCTTGGATTTTTTTATGAATTTTCAAGCTGCTTACAAATTGTGCGGCACACGCGTCTTAGTAACAGTCACGTGATTCAGACTACTATTTGACCTAATTAATATAAAATAATAATAATAATATTATTATTATTATTAAATACAATTTTTATGATATTTACCCATTTATAGAAACGCCATGTACAACAATCAAACCTTACTCTTCCAGAACAGCAATCTTCTACATTAAACCAGAAGAAAAAAAAATGTCTGATATTTCCCAAAAATCCCCCTCAGAACTCCAAACTTTAACCCAAACTCATCTTTTCCAAATCGTTCGATGCCTTTGTGATCAATTTAACATTTGTGCTTCTTTTCAAAAACCCAGAACTAATAGGAGAAGTGGAAACTGCTCTCCTTTTGAAATTAAACCCTTGTGGCGTTGGTGTCACTGCCTCCTCGTAATCAAACGCACGTTTATTCTTCAGACTTGTTAACGTCACGGAAGCAGGTTGCTCTTGGTGTGACGTCTGATGTTGTTGTTGTTGCTGCTGCTGAGAAGTTGTGTTGTTCGTCGCCGTGGACAGCTGTGTTGATTGTGAGTGGTTTGTGGCAGTTGAAGTATGTGAATTCGTTGGGGAAGATGGTCTATTGATCGGTGTTAGGGGTGTTAGTGGTTGTAGAGGCCGTATTGTTAACGGGGAAGATAGTTTGTCCTGATTGGACTTGCTATTCCCATTAGAGGCAAATGAACTGTGATTGCTCATTGTCTTTTTCATGTTCCAACTCTCATTGGCCTTTCTGATTATATCGAACTTATTAGCAGCCGAGGATTGAGACGTCGTCGGGGCCATGAAATCTGATTTCTTCTTGGGACACGCTAGTTCTGTAGAGGTCTTTGCCTCACTGACTACCTGTCTTTTCATAGCATGGTGGTTCAGGATGTCCTCTTCCTCTTTGAGATTCAAAAGAACTAAATTCTCATGGTTCATCTCATTCTCAAAAGGCAAAGATTCCTGAAATAGTTCATTGTTCACCCGACGAAACGATTTCAGTTGTGGTTTGACCGTATTTCTGCTGACAATTCGCTTGAATATTGGTGTGTTCTCATCGAAATACTGCGCACCTGATGGCGATGGAGGTACTGAAGAGCTGTTACCGTTCGCAGTTGGGGAAATTGTGCCTGACATATCCCAATTCTTTTTAAACAGTGATCGGTTCTTGGAACTAGTGATCAAGGAAGGTAGCTTCGACGTCGCCGTGACGCCATTTCTAGAAACCATGTCATCAACATCCGTGTCTGATTCATTGTCTTCGTCTGATGAAATATCATAGGACTTGAAAAACGAAGAAGACGTGTGTGAAAGAGTGTCATCTTGTTGTGTGGCCATATTTTGTGGCTGATGGAAGGCCGAAGAAGACCCAACAGGACCGCCTCCATTATGTGATTGCGCCAAATTGCTCTCATAAAGTGAGGAAGCGGAAGAACACGTTGTGTCTTTAGAAAACCGACGGTTGTACAAAGAAGGATAGAGCTGGGTGAATGAAGTTGTTGGTGTCAATGGTGGGTTTAAGGGCTGCTGAGAATCTCTATATCCTGAACTAGAACCACCGCCACCATTACTGAACATATTGAGACTGGTATTGAGATGACTGTTAACAGAAGATGTGGTACTCATAGCCGAAGTCGATCCATGTCTGACTCTTCCTCCCCCTTGAATATTAGTGGAGGTGGTTGACCATACGCCTGCGGAATGTTTGGCCTTTAGTCCACCTAAAGGATCTAGAATATCCTTGTTTAGAGGCATGGTCTATTGTTTTGTCAAGCTTTTTAATGCAGCCACTGAGAGATTTTGACTTGGTTACTGTTACATTGCTAAGTAAATCTCTTTCTTTCTTTTTAGCTTAGATGTACCACGAAATTCGAATTGTTTTGTTTATGGACTGCAGTAACATGTGAACCTCTTACATGGGGATGCATGCGGGATCCTGGCTTAAAAACAATTGCAGGCCCTGGCTGGAATCGAACTGATGACTGATGAAAAAAAAACTTTATTATTTAGCGATCTGATGACTCAAATCGTAAAGCGGAAACTATAATTAATTTTATAGTTGTCCATTATCTTAAATTTGAGTATTACTGTGCTTATCTGAAATTTTAATTCACAAAATGACGAAAAGAGGTTTTATATTAATCCCTCGGAGTGCTTACAATCTATATCTACTACTCTTATAGGCATAACTTTATTATTCCAAAATGATACAACAAAACCTGAGTGGACTGGTTCTTTTATCTTGTTAACATTTGTTTCAAGTCGCAGACATTCATGCAGTGAGTTGCAGGTTGTGTGTTTTTGCTGGATATGTCAAAATCAAAATCAAACTAATGGTGGCGTTAAATTATTGGCCTGAAATCATTTGATATGGCTTCTGTTTAATCTACAATCAGTTCAAAATCAGAAGTCCTGGACCCATTATTATTTCATCAAGATTCAATAATTCATCAGAATTTATTTTGGGTTGCAAGCCATGTCAACTTCCATACCACAGCAATCCGTTCTACCTACACATAGTCTCAGCAAACCTCACAAGACTAAAGGGGCCCACCCATTAACAAGGCTTAAATCATCTCTAAGCGTGACATCAAGTGGCAAAGTATTCCTCTTTGGTGGGTTTGACGAAGATGATGTTCTTGACGGAAACGTCTATCTCTACGATATCAAGTCAGAAACCTGGGAATGCATATCAGCTAAGAATCTCTCAGAAGACCCATGTGGGAAAATCTTTAGAGAAGGTCACAGTGTGTTGAGTGTTCCAGATCAAGATCAAGTCATTGTCTTTGGTGGTGTCTCGCCCAATGATAACAACGGCAACAATAATAACTTTCAATTGCGTAACCAGAACACCTCAGAACTCTTGGTATTTGACTTGAAATCTAAGAAATGGCACGATTTGGTGAAGGACACCACTACTACAGCCTCTTCTAATATTTTGAACATGCCTTCTTCACGCTCAAGGCATGCGGCTTGTCTATCTCCAGATGGACGTACTATGTTTATTAGCGGTGGCCTTGACAACATGAATTTCTCAATGACATACGATGATCTCTATTCATTTGATCTTCAGACAAGACAATGGGATGGGCCATGGAAATTCATTCCTCGATTCGACCATCACATCACCGTACACGAGGGGAAAGTATGGTCTTTCGGTGGCTTGTCCAATGATATGGCACATGTGAACGAGTTGATATCATGGTTTGATCTACAGACAGGAAACACGGGATCTGTGAGCATTGACAGGAATAAAAAAGGTGACATTACCAGTAGTGGGAATATGCTTGAAGTTGGGGACCATATATTCATCAATCCAACTAAAGGTGACAGCAGTATTGTTCTTGATGTTATGGCTCCACTAATTAGTGATCTTACTACGACTGCAGAAGCAGATTTCATGGGGAATAGTACCAATGGTTGCGGCAGTAGGAATCTTCATGAACCGTTCATTGGCTTGTACGATATTGATAGGCTACGCCGCTGTGAAGTGTTTGGAAACTCTACAACAGGAACTGGAACGGGGAGTCACAGTATAGGATTATTGAGTGGATACAGCTGGAGACACAGTTTCTGTCATGAGGGCATGTTGTACTTCATTGGCTATCGGACATTGGAGGATTTGAGGAGTGAAGGAAGCGGATTTGATGAACAAAGAATGGACTATGTCGCCAGTTTGCAACTATCAGATTTGGGGGTTTCTGAATTCTCAAGTGGAGTAACTTCATCAGCAAACAAGCAAAACTCGTTACTGGTAGATTTCAAGGAGCTCTTGTATTCTGGAGAGTTGGCTGATTTCCATATTGTTGGATTAAACTCGGATGATAGACCGATGACCATGGACCCAACTTTCATCGAGTACAAAGACAATAACACACCGGTTTCTTCTAGCTCAGCCAGCACCACCACGGAAATATTCCAGAAATCCATCCCTATCCCAGCACACAAGCTTATCTTACAGACTCGTTGGCCATATTTACGGACCTTACTTTCAAGCGGGATGACTGAATCACAGAACAATGTTCTCTTTCTCCAGGAGCCCTTTGTATGGCTCCAGGCGTTATTGGAATACATCTACACAGACTCCTTGCCACACCAGGTGACTTCAAACATCGATGTCTTGACAGGACTCCTACTGATTGCCAACCTTTACGACTTGCCAAACCTTCGTCCACTTGTTCTCAAAGAGATAAACACAGTTGGATTTGAGTGTTCAAATGTTCTCATGGTCTGGTCAAGAGCTAGATTGATCAATGAGGATTTACTAAGCCAGAATGCAAAGATTTTCATCTTTGCTAACTGGGGGAAAGTTGTCAGAGATGAGCATTTTTCCAGGTTGTCAAGAGAGGAGTTAGCTGAATTGGTCAGCGAGGTCGACAAGGATGCTGTTATTTTATCCAGTTCCATTGCCAATAAGGTGAGTTCTGTTAGTGGCCCGTCAGGATCTCAACTTAGACACAATGATCGAACCATGAAGCCCTCCGGTGATTGCACATGCAACACACGTACAGGGAATATCCTTACAAATACTCTCGATATTATCCGCAGCAATGTCAACATAGAAGACAACACCATGGACCAAGATGGTGATGCAATTGAAGGCGGCAACACTAACTGGAGTATAGCAGATTCACCTTCGACTGTTGATCTTATCAACACGCCCATATCATTGATAGCAACAAGGTACAACAACTCCAGAAGAACAAGGATAGTCGAACACCAGGATCTTTGGAGTGGAAACAGTAGTCCTTCCGCAAATCGTCATCTTGAACTTATGTCAAATACAGCCAGTGTGGGCAGCATGCGAGATAATGGGAATCTCGAAAGTAGTATGAGCGATATTGGAGGCGTGAGTGTCACTGGATCACAACATACTGATGAGAACATCCAGAGTATCGCACAAAGACAACGTGAACAGCAAATGGTTTTACTCCAGCAAGCACATCAAGCAGAACATCATCTTCACCGTTTAGATCATAATGTCAGTAACAGTCCTCAGCTCCAACATCATCATCATCGTGCTCATAATCATAATCAACATGGATTTATATGATAATATAATATAATATAATATAATATATATATACATACTCATAAATATTGTAGAACAAAACACTGCTCCATGAACAAACTGATAATAATAATATTATCGACCAGCATCCAGCTTATCCGCCTGTTTCTTCAACTCCAAAACCAATCCTAAATTCTTCACCAAGTCTTCATATCTGGACATGACCATAGCAGTAGGCATAGTAGGTTTACTTCCAACTCCCAACTCAGCAAGAGAAGCAACGATTTTTGTCTGAACTGATGCCTTAGATTGTGGGGTTTTGGTGGAACGTAAATAGACACCAGGCGTAAGTTTCTCTGTGTGTGTTTGGATCCCATATTGTTGTTCTTCCTTTCGGGTAAGATTTTTGGAAAGTAACGTTGTGAGTGGGTTGACTTTACGCTGGGCATGTGGTGTTTGTGAAGACGAAAACGCAGCAGCAGTGGAACTGGTACCAGATTGCCCATCAACACCAGATATACCAGCGGTAGCTTGGGCAGCAGCATGGGAGGCCGCGTGTTGTTGAGATTGTTGTGATTGTACTTGTTGTGGAGTTAGCTTTAACTTCTCATTGAGAGCAGTTAATGGGTTTTCAGGGATGTTATCGTTTTGTTTGCGTTTGGTCTTTGTTGTCATTAGGGTGTTGTATAGTTGGGTCAGACCTTGAGAAGTCAAGTATGGTTCAATAGAGGCGTTTGAAGAGATTGGAGAATCAAGAAGCTTCAATAGTTGTGCTCTTTCAGTGATGGTTCTCTTGGCGGCTATTTCGTACTTCTTGGCTTCGATCAACAACGATTCTTCTTCGGCAATTTCAGCAGGTGTACGTGCTAGAAGTCTCTCTAGATATTCTTTTCTTTCTAATTCTTTGTTTTTATTGTAGTTCAAGTTGGAAATCAAATTGGAGTTCATGTTTGTGGAAGAAATCTCATTGCGGTGGATCAAAATACGTTGGCAGATGTTATAAAAGCGTTCTTTCAAGTCCTCTAATATCCTTCCCTCGTACTTATAACGATCGATAACAACGATCCAATTCAAATCATACACCTTGACCAGATTAAATAGATACTGTGTTTCTTCATAATCCCATGGCTTTGCTGTTTCTCCCTCTCCTTCTTCTCCTTCTCCTGGACCACCACCATTACTTAAGAACTCATCATAATCCTCCTTCGTGAAAGTGGGGATATCATACCCCTTAGTATTATACTTCTCAAACTTGTATGGGCCAGTGTTGATCTCATCTGTACCCTTATTCCAATGTCTCAAGAGCAAACCATCCTTACGTGCGTTGTTTCTAAATTTGGCCCAGTGCCATGGCGTCACCCTATCCAAAGCTTTATCTTTGAATTTGGATTGTTGTTTGAGTAGTACAGGTGGGGTGTTTTCACCTAGAAGTTGGTAGAGTTCTCTGGAGATACCACTCAACTTGGCATCTGTCGTTGTCGAATCGCCTGTTATCGTTGTGTTACTTATGCCTGAGTTGTTGTTTAGCTTTTGACGCTTGGATGATGGTTCGCCATTATTAGAGCTGCCTTGGATATTCAAGACATCAAGGATATCACTGCTAGACATTGTGTTGTGTGGTTTTCCGCTGTCTTGGGTGGAGATGATTGGTGGTCGAAGGATATATTCTAATCGGTGGCTCAATATTATTATCAATAAATAAGAGTTTAAGATAAAAAGTAAAGGTCAAGTTTTGTTTACCAGGCCACGGCAGCGGATAAAAAAATACCCGTTGATAAATCTCTGTCAAAATAACACGGCAAATCAATTAAAACATGGTCAAATAAATCCATCAAGTGAACCAAAAAAAAAAAAAAAAAAGTTATTAATTAGATTTTCAAGTCAATCTTTGATTCAAACCAAAATGTATTTCCTCTAGTACCAGTGTGCCAGTGTACCAATGTACCAGTATACTGTACTATTTAACTAGACTTCCATTTAATAACAACTAGTAACCCATCCAAAAACAAAAAAGAAACAAATCAATACATCTGAATCAATTTGATTATCAAGTTCTGAACTTGCTTGGTCCTCACTTAATATCTTGGGTGATATAATTATAAATTAATCAATTGTCTAGCGAGAAAATACATGTCTAGCTAGCATATCATGTCAAATGAGAACATATTAATCGAAATTATATATATATATATATATATATTGTACTAGAAATAAATAAGGATAAACGAGCCAAATAGCTAAAGATAACAATCATCGGGCCTAATCTGGACCCAAAGTTACTCTATAGCTATTTGAAAAAAAAAACAATAAAACGTGTGGAAATACGAGTTTAAGAATGGTAGAAAATAGATTTTTGTAGACAGAGCTGTTAAGTTTTGTAGAATAGCTCAAGAATAGCCTAATGTTTTTTCTTGATTAGGCAACAATACAGGTGATCCATTGACCGTTTAAGATAAAGTTATCAGCATTATCGGAGTTTTCTTTTGGAGCAGCAGAAGCGGAAGAGAGATTATTGTTCATGTTGATCGATTGCATTTTTAAAAGAAGATCAATATGAGTGAATCTTTGTTTGTTGGTGGTGATGATTAAGTAAAAAATCAAAGTTGTTTTAGATTTGGAGAAAATATAGGGAAATTTTGGCATCTTTTATACTCACCATTTGAAATTGATGTTACCACCTGTCCTCAGTTTGAGGTTTGACTTTGGTTGTTTTGTGTTTGAGTTTTTTGAAGACTGATCACCCGCCTTCCTGATTTGGACATATGAATGGGTTTCCGCTTCCTCCTCAATTCAATTTATCAATTCTTATATCGAGGATCTGAAACAAAATTACCTAGTTACAACCACAAAGTCTTTAATATTAGTGTGCATATATATATATATATGTTGTTTCAAAGTTCAAACCCTGGCATGTGGTAGGCACTCAGACATACCAGCTATGGATGATCTATATAAAATTATATTAATCTTCCGTATATAATTGATGAATAAGAGTTTCTCTCAAAGCAAGAATTAAAGAATTCCAATTAGAGAGTTCAGGGTTTTATATAGTTTGATCATTGATACCTCACACCAAAAGATTCGAGGTACATCTTGTGTATCTGTTTATACACGTTGAAATTATTTCTCTTATTCTTATCAATCAAATAATCGATGTCTGAATGGCAACATATATTGTCATGCCGAAAACAATTATAGGCTTTTGAAATGCAACTCTTTTCTCCATTACAGTACGTTTTCATCGATCACATGATACTCTTTAAAAAAAATTTCGATCTTTCAATTAGAATATTGTTGATGATAAATTTAAGCTACATGGGCATGAATTAAAATATCCAATTCTTTACCTGGTTTACAAAGGTCCTGAAACTCTTGAGATTTTCTGAAATTGATCAACAGCCTTTTTAAGTTCAATGTTCGATCATTCTAAAACCTCAACATTGGTTCGGGCCTATGTTTAGAAGATCCATAAGATCCATCTGAAAGTTTGACTTGTGTCCCAAGTGTTTGATCTCATTATGTTATATATACTTCCAAGTGTCGATTTGTGATTGACTCGGATCTGAAATTATGTCTACAAAACTACACCACCTAAGTTGCTCAATCATTTAAACAATTAATACTTTTTGAAGTGTATATTCATTACCTATTTACAAAACATAATCTCCTCCACATGCTATCGTTTACCAGTTTTTGTTTGTCCCCTCTAATATCTCGGGATCTGTTATCATTTCTCGCCAAACTTCTTCCCGGCAGGAGACGCCTGACCAGGATTCTTATCATCTGGCAATCCTAGATTCTTCCATTCATCTCTATCCATAAGCTCATTGTCCATTCTACACTTAAGGTAGTTCTTAGCCAACATTCTACAGTTCATAGCATTCTCACCCTTAACGAGCTTCAAACACTGTAAGTATTCAGCCATGATACTGGAACATTCATGATCATGGTCTAATGGGAAAGAACCACGTTCTGGTGGTGTTGGAGAGTAACTTATAAGAGAATTTCCTGTTTGAGACTGTTGTAATATCACATTGTTTGGTCACTATCATAAATAACAGCAGAATCATTACTGATTGTTATAGATCTTTGTGACAAGCTAAAGCATTGTGATACAACAACATCCGTGTCCAGTTAGTATCAACTATTCGTCGGGCTTTAGAGGAGGGTCGTTGGATAAAAAACATACCTGGAGCACCTGGCATTATGATGATATCGTTTGAATATAAAGAAAAATACCGGGGTTTAAAGTGTTTGAATGCAGTTGACTCTCGATGGGTTAATAAGATCATACACATAAGGTTCTAACTTGTCAGACGATCAATTTCGTATTTGAAAAGTGGAAATATCCGTGGTTCAAATTATTTGGTGATACACGTGATTGTTCAGAAGGGCTAATTCTCCAATGACAAACCACATAACACTAAATCACCTGTAGAGACCCATTTTGCATACTTAATCTCGCTCTAACAGATCTAAATTTCCAACCTTGTTCATGAAGATCTCCTGAGAAAATTGGACTAAGTTCTGTTCGTATATAATTTCGAATCTCGATTATACACAAAACCAATTGTGAGGAACTAAAGGTCTGTCCCACACATGATCAAAAAGCCTTTACAGGTTTTTAAAAGTTTCCTACCTTGGTAATTTATCATGATATTTCACCTGCGTGATGAATTTGAGCCTAGAATTTTAAAACTGTATGGCTTCAACAAGTTGAATTAGTACTGGATTATCCTTTTCAGTTTAATTAGTTCACTTAGTGCTAACTGTTTAAAATAATCAAAGCTTATCATTTACTATGCTTTTCAATGAATCTATAGATAAATCTATTGATATTCTCAAAGAAAGAACACATGAGTTATTTGAAGGCGATCAATCGCTGCTCTTTTCTCAACAGTATGTTTGAGCACTATCTTATTTCTTTTATTTGGTAAACTATGGTACTAACAAACCTCAAACAGGCCCATCGAATATATCAATTCAAGAATAAACAATGAATTCAAATACACAAACACTTTACCGGAATACTTAGAGCAGAGTATACGAAAGGCTAAAAGAAAACAAGAAAGAAAGAAAACTCAGAGCGAAGATCAAGAACTTGCAAACCCAGATTCCACTACAACTGTAGCAACAACAGAAGATCAAGAGGAGCAAATTCTAAACGATCCAGATTTTCAACTGCAATTGACCAATACCAAAACTTCACAAATCCCAGAGCCGGAATCAACACAACTCACTTTATTCGATTCCAAAACGAATATCAACAACAATTTCGACCAAGCCCAATCTCGTGCACTACTCCATTATCAACAGACGCAAGCATCCCGTCTCAAACCAACATGGCATGCACCATGGAAACTTAAACGTGTCATTGCAGGCCATCAGGGCTGGGTGCGTACGATTGCCACTGATCCTAATAACGAGTATTTCGCCACAGGGGCCAATGATAACACTATCAAGATCTGGGATTTGGCTTCCGGCACTTTGAAGCTCACTTTGACCAATCATATCATGGCTGTTAGAGATGTGTGTATCTCTGAGAGGCATCCTTATATGTTCTCGTGTGGTGAGGATAAGACTGTGAAGTGTTGGGATTTGGAAAGAAATAGAGTCATCAGAGATTACTACGGACATCTTTCTGGGGTCTACACTATGAGTCTACATCCTACTCTGGACCTATTGGTCACTGGTAGTAGAGATTCCACTGTGAAAGTGTGGGACGTCAGATCGTGCACGGCTATTTTCACATTGACTGGACATAAAGGTGCTGTCACACAAGTCAAGACCCAATCGGCAGATCCCCAAATTGTTTCATCTTCATTGGATAAGACTATTAGATTATGGGACTTGGCTGCAGGTAAGACTCAAACTATCTTGACCCATCATAAAAAACCTGTTAGATCCATGTTGATTCACCCTGAAGAGTACACTTTTGCATCTGCTTCTGCTGATAATATTAAACAATGGAAGTTCCCAGAAGGTACTTTCCTTCAGAACTTAACTCCGCATGAAGAAAACATCACTAATACTATCTCCTTGAATCAGGACAATGTTCTGTTCGCTGGTGGAGACTCTGGCTCTCTTTCTTTCTATGATTGGACCTCTGGTATTAAATTCCAACAGTTGCAAACGACTAACATCCCAGGTTCGTTGGACTCTGAAGCTGGGATCATGTGCTCCAGTTTTGATAGAACCGGCTTGAGATTGATTACTGGTGAACGTGACAAGGGTATTAAGATCTGGAGTGAAGATTCTGAGGCTACTGAAGAGAGCCACCCTTTGGTATGGGATGAAGCTGAATATAGAAGAGAACGATTCTAAATGATCATCGCCTGAGCAGGTACATTTGTATAAGCATAAGATATGCTGTTAACTTTCATTATAAAGAGCATATTGTTGGTTTTTATATACATGTAACAGACTGAAAAATGACGAGATTAAATGGGCTAACTTTTGATGATAAAGGACGTCGTGAACAAATTAACTATGATGCAAGGGAATAAAGATTTAAAAAAAAAACACGGGTATAACATTAGACATAATAAACTTAAGTGTGCAGTGAGTGTGATATTGTGGCATAAAACAAGTGTACAAATTAATACGGCTTTTTAAAACTTTTTATTGCGTGATAATAAAACAGCCAATGGTTTGGTTCTCCCTCTAGTTTTAACCCTCTTATTCTTAAAGAACGTAGGTTCTTCTAATTCGATCTTACTAGCACGAAGTTTCTCTTCTTCAGATAATGGTGGCGAGAAAGGTTTACAACTATTCACAGTAGCTGGATCAAGATTGTACCATTCAGGGAAAGATTCCAAACCTGTCGCAGAGTATGACCAACATGATTCGTAGCCGTTTAAAAGGCGGGAACTTTTGCTTGGTATTAAGTTGGATTTAAGCTTGTCTAAATGAAGTGGTTTGTAACCGGCATAAAATGTATCGATGTTGATGAGTGTTGGGTCCAATAAATCTTGTGGTGTGACTTTTGGAATGGAATCATAGTTGAGTTTCTTAGCTGTTTTAACTTTAGGTTCACGATGTATCAATGAGCCAGTTGGTGGGGTATGAGATTTGTTCAAGATGTTTGCATTGCTAAGAGCGTTGTATTCGTGTTTTTCTGATGGGTTTAGTTTACCCTTGATGGATTTCTTAAGAGCTTGTGTTTCTTTTAGAAGTGTATTCAAAGTGGCTGTATTAGGTTTAGAGTTGGACTGGTATCTGACTTGAGAAAGCGGGACTCTACTTGACGTTAGTGGTTTTAGCAACCTTGTATGTATTTTGAACATTTTTTTTTGTTATTTATTAGAATGATCAACGATGTATACTAATGGGTTAATGAGTGTTGTTCTTGGTTCTGGCTTTTGCCCCCAATTGACATATATGATTTTGGATTTTTGTGTATGCGCCGTGTGTGCACTTTTCGAGATCCGATCGATATGATGATATGGCTCTGATTATTGTTGTGCCAAAGCAGTTAAAGTAAACAGGCCGAAAATTCTGTGTTAACTTATTCATCTCAAAAATATACTACACAAGAGAAACCCCACTCCAAACTATATATCTGTGGCCTTGGTTCCAGTGACATTTGGAAACCATATGTTGGTCCTTTTCAGGTCGAAGACTCATATATACTCCACAATCACATGATTAAATGCGGATTTTTTTTTCCGTTTCTGGGAAGTGCAAAATTTTGCGAAAATGTCAAAGCAAAAAGCGCCACAGAGGCGTAATTTGGTTGATTGCACGAAAAGTAAACAAACATGTATGTAGCTCGACTCGGAGATTATTTTAGTGTTAGAAAATCGCTGCAAG
This sequence comes from Waltiozyma chaumierensis, assembly GCA_030566875.1. NCBI lineage: Eukaryota > Fungi > Ascomycota > Saccharomycetes > Phaffomycetales > Wickerhamomycetaceae > Waltiozyma > Waltiozyma chaumierensis. The sequence continues at coordinate 10,519 of JAKUBK010000228.1, read as the reverse complement.
ACTGCAACTTGTTGACGGACTTGTACTACAAAGGATACTTCTATTACTCCAACTTTCAACAGATCCATCACTGCTCTAGAATTACCAGATTCTGTTCTACTCAAATACCGGCACTTCAACTTCCATCATTCTTCATTTTTGCATAAATAATTCACATTCATGTTGCTGCCATGTCACTACTGAATCCCAAACAGAAAAACGATCTACATAACTCAATCCTAAATTATCTAACGCCCTTAGTCTCGCCGGAGTCATTGACACAACTTCAGAAAGATTTAGACACGCCAGACATTCAACCAGATAACGATCTCCTTTCAAAGAAATGGAACGCCTTACTACGGTTACAAAGGAGAATCACAGAGCTAGAAGTCAAACTTGAACAAGCAACGAAACTTGCCCCACAGACCAAACTTCTTGACTCCAATTCAACGCTTGTCAAGTACAATTGGATACCGTCAGAGATAAAGAAGTCTCTCAAAACAACAGCAACAGTAACATGTGTTGATATCCATCCTACTCTTCCAACATTTGTCACTTCAGGGAATGATGGTTCCTTCACAGTATGGAATTACTTGGACCTAACACAGCCTTTTGCACAGATTCATGCACATTCTAAACAGATCAACCATATTGCCATATCACCAGAGCCATTAGACTTCAATGATAATAATCATGTGCTCGTAACGGTAAGTTCAGATCTTTTTGTGAAAGTATGGGATATGAAGACTTTGAAATTGATAAGAACCTTGACAGGGCATGAACATTCCGTTTCATCTGTTGTCTTCAGAAACTCCAATCAAATATTTACAGCATCAAGAGACACGACGGTCAAACTGTGGGACTTGAAGCTGGGTTGGTGTCTTAAATCGTTCAAAGGGCATTCGGATTGGGTTCGTACGCTTGATGTTAACGAAAATCAGGACTATATTCTAAGTGGATCCAATGATCAAAGTACGAGATTAAGTCATGGCGAATCAGGAACAGGTTTGGGGTTATTATTGGGTCACAATCAGGTTATAGAGACTGTGAAATTTGTACCGTCTATCAGTAATGAATATTTGGATAGATTGATCCCTGATGCGACATCACAGGACGAAACTTATGCTCAGTTAGGTTATAAATACGCAGTCACTGGTGGCAGAGACGACGTCATACGAATCTGGCTCTTACCAATTCCAATCATCAGACCTCATAATCATCCTATACCATCTTCAAATACGCAGGGTATGCCTGTTGCTGAGTTGATCGGACATGGTTCATGGGTTAAAGATCTTTCGTTTCATCCTAATGGGAAACTCTTAATAAGTTGTTCAGATGATAAGACGATTAAGTTCTGGGATTTGCAAAGCATGACGTGTGTGAATACTATCACAGGGCATACTGGTTTTATCAATTCTGTTAAATTTGCAGAGCCAGTTTGGACCAATTATGACAAAAGATTTGAAGAACAGAAAGATGATGAGAGATGTAATGACTGTATTAGAACTATATTCATAAGTGCTGGGACTGATGAAGTTGTGAAAGTGTGGCGGTAGGTCCATTCACTCTCCCGCAATTAGCATATGATCTAGAGAATAGTAAACCGGCTTTTGGACATTGGGATGAGAGTGAGGAGATTTTAAGAGATATGGGTATAAATGAGGAAGACTGGTCCAGTATTAGAGCACAGGCAAGACCTGATATCGATGAAGAATTCAGTACTTCATACCAGGCTCAAAGTGATGATTTCGAACAGTTTATGGATGTGATTTATGCCTGTCTTCAATGGGACCCATCAAAGAGAGCCACAATGCAGTAATTATTTTTTCATTATACAACACTATATACTAATACAGCGATTATTTATTGCTAGACAATGTTAAATATTATATCTTGTTAAATAAATATATCACATAAGACATTTCCTAACAACACACCAATTCCACAATCTCACTGATGTCATATTTTTTCTTCCTTCCCAGACTGTTGTAACCTAACTCTTCAGATTCTTCTTTTATATAATTATCTGTGATTCTTTGTTTAAAATTGGATGTGTTGAGTATCTTGTCAATATAAATTTGTTCCTAACAGAGAAGAATAATGAAACTGTCCAAAAATGCAGAGACATGGAATCGTCGAGATTATTTGAAAAAAAGAAAGTGAGGTAGACAGGAATTGAACCTGCAACCATTCGATTGCACTCAAACCTTACAGATCTTTGCAGATCTGCCAGTCTTTAAACTGGAGTCGAAAGCTCTACCATTGAGCCACTACCCCCCCTTGTATGATGTTTTTATCCTCAGAATTATCAGTTTGTGGTTTGGTATACAAGAATTACGTTTATGAAAAAATTGGAAGTAATTCAGTTAGAATTTGAGCTCTCTTACAGCTCAAGAAGTCATGCAGGATAAATGGGATGATTTTGATCACAAGGTGAGGAAGGATGATCTTACAATATATTTATTCTTCGCTTGGCTTAAGACAAGAATTCTAGATTTTTCACTGGAGAAAGTTAGAGAAGAGTTCTTGAGGATATTAACTCAGAAGAAACGCAAATCCTCTCACAGAGTGTACTGATGACACGAAGAGTGATTGATTGATTGATTGATTGATTGATTGATTGATTAATATTGTTACAAAACGTTTGAAGGGCCTGATTGCCTAGATCATCAGGTGAGCTCAAAGATACTATCAAAGTTGGAAGGCTTATAAGACTAGCTGTCTTCATTCGAGAATCACTTGAATTTTCCATAAAGTAGTACTTTGAATGACTGATCTAGAATAATTAATCATTATGAAAGGTGCATCAAAAACTGGTCATATTTTAATATCTGTTGGAGTAAACGAACATTAGTAGAAACGTAGCATCGTGGGAAACAATTTATCACATACGTGGGGCAAAAGGAATAGACAATCGAGACAATAAGGGAAGTAAGATAGGATATCCTATTATATAAATACAAATTATATATAGGCGTTATATATAATACGTTATATATTTATTAAATTAAATAATATATTATAATATTAAAAACGTCATGATATCTATATAATTCAGTTTATAAAATATTGTATAAAATTTATAAATATATTCAAAATACGTCTAGTTTATTTATATATAAATTATATTAAAATATAATAATAATATATATTTACGTACATTTTATATTATAATTATATAATATATAATATTTAATTACTACCGGTCTATAAATTCTAGAACTTATATATTTATAAAGTCAGCTTCTATATACAAACATAATTATATATATATATATTAATAATTTACAAGATATATTAATTTATAACCTAGGATCAATGGATCGCAAAACCCCAAAACATGCAGCTTTCTTGAATTGAATATTGTATTTGGGAATATTCTATCCCCTGATAACTAGGATATAAATTGAGCTTGATTATTAATTGGAAATGTACAGAAGCACGAACTTTACCGTTGCAGATCACAGAAGATATTCAGGTTCTTTTCTCAGAATTTGCTTTCATGGATTATACTTTGCATGCTGTCACACTTTCTTCCATTGTTTACTGAGTACATTGACCGTATTGGTGCCAATGTATTTACCCTTGATTTATAAATAATATAATAGATTCTTAAGTTCTCACTTCCAGAAGAGTTTATTATATATTATAATAGAAAATTTGTATTGCATAAATATTATAATAATTTATAATAGATATTGAATATATATATAGTATTGCAATGTTTCAGTCAAAAAATCACGGGCATTCCAAGGACAGCGCGATCTCGACGAAAAAAAAAAGCTGTAGTACCAGAACTCGGAAGGAAAATAAAGGGCAACGGGCGGCGGCAGGATAACAAATTCACAGGGAAATTAAAAGATGATAAACCCCAAAAAAGGCCCCCTATAAGTCAGATTCAATTAGAATTCACAACTGCACAAGCATAGGTACAATTGCAAACACGATTATAATTAATCTCTAAACACCAAACGCAAACCAAGCATAATGAGCGGCAGTGAACGTGAAGAAAGCAAAGACCAACTTAGGGAAATGCAAGATGCTGAAAGAGAGGAGTACGACGATGAAGTTGAAGAGACTGAATTAGATCCTGAGACCCGTGCCAATTATATCAAACCTGAGAGTAATACGAACGTGTCTGGTTCATTCGGCGATGAAGAAGAAGAAGAAGAAGAAGATGATGATGAAGATGAGGAAGAGACTGTTCGTTCCAGAAAGAAGGCCCGTCCAGCTAGAAACCAGTTCATCGATGTTGAAGCCGAAGTTGATGACGAAGAAGAAGATGAAGATGATGACGAAGATGAATTGGCCCGTGATGGGTTCATTGCCCAAGAAGGTGGAGATGATGATGATCAAGACGCAGAATTCTCCCGCAGAAGAAACGATGACCGTCTACATAGACAAATGGACCGTACCCATGAAAGAAGCGCAGAAGAAGATGCCCAGAAATTGGCTGCTCAGTTCAAGGAGCGTTACGGGAAATCCAAATCTTACCGCGGGGCTGGTTCAGATAGCGGTGCGATTCCACAAAGATTTCTTTTGCCTTCTATTAACGACCCTTCGATCTGGGCTCTGAGATGTAGACCTGGGAAGGAGAAGGAGATTGTCAAGAAGTTGTTGAAGAGGAAGATCACCTTGGAGGGCAAGCCGAACGCCTTGAAGATTCTGTCTGCTTTCCAAAGAGATAACTTCAGTGGGTATGTTTATATCGAAGCCGAGAAATTAACCGCTGTTGATGTTGCCTTGAAGGGTCTTCCAGACATTTATCCAAACGGGAAGGTTCTTGTCCCAGTCGAAGAATTCCCAGACTTGTTACGTGCTGCTAGATCTGACGATGTCAAGTTGGTTCCTGGTGGTTATGTCCGTATCAAACGTGGTAAATATAAGGGGGATTTGGCCATTATTGACGGTGTTGAAGAGAACGGGTTGGAGGTCACATTACAAATTGTTCCTAGATTGGACTACAAAGGCACAGACTTGGACGAGAACGGGAAAAGAAAGAGAGCTACGGCTACGTTCAGACCTCCTCAGAGATTGTTCAACAAGAAAGAAGCCATCCAATATGACAACGCCAATCTTTTCCCAAAGCAGGACAACACCTTCTCTTACCGTGGCGAGGACTACATCGATGGGTTCCTTTACAAGCTGTACAAGGTCCAGTTCTTGGAGACCCAAAAGGTCAAGCCAAGTTTGGAGGAAATCTCCAAGTTCAACACTGGTGATGATACCGAAGATTTAGACTTGGCCTCAATTGCCCAATCCTTGAAATCTACAGCCTCCGTCGTCTTCAACACGGGCGATAGAGTCCAGGTGCTTAGTGGTGAGCAGAACGGGTTACAAGGTGATGTTATATCAGCCGCCAATGACTCAGCCACCATCAGACCTTTACAATACAGGGGTAACGATTTGGAATTCCCTATTTCCAACTTACGTAAGATCTTCACACAGGGTGATCACGTGTCTGTCATATCAGGGAAATTGACTGGTAACACTGGTTTAGTTGTTGGTGTTCAGGACGACCATGTGACTTTGCTTTCTGACCAGTCCAATAAGGATATCACTGTTTTCGCCAACTATTTGACCAAGTCTTTGGAATCGTCCACCTTGATTGATGGTGTCTATGACTTGCGTGATTTGGTTCGTTTGAACCCTACCACTGTTGCTGTTGTCATCAGAGCCGATAAGGACATCTTCCAGGTTTTGAGCCAAGAGGGGATTGTCCAGTCTTTAAGACCTTCTGCCATCGAGTCCAAGGTCAACATTAGAAAAGACGATGCCTTCGCCAACGATTCTCAAGGTGAGCCTATCAAGGTTGGCGACACTGTCAAGGAAAACTCCGGTCTAAAGAGACAAGGTGTCATTCTTCACATCTTCCGCTCCATCTTGTTCATCCATTCCAAAGAAATAGCTGAAAATGCCGGTGTGTTTGTCACAGATATCACTTCTGTCACCTCCGTTGCCTCCAAGAATAACTTCACTGAACAAGAACAACAGAAAAAATCCGCCTCTTTGGATCTCTCACGTATGAATCCTCAGTATCAAGACGGTGGGTCAATGGCCCCACCTCCTTCCGTTGCCCCAGTCAGAGCTCAGACAATGGGCCGTGATCACACAGTGAATCAGCACGTCAGCATCCGTCTGGGTCCTTATAAGGGTCTTCGTGGTATCATCAAGGAAACCAACGGTGAATTTGCCCGTGTTGAAATCCATTCTAAGAACAAAGTGTTGAACATCAGCAAGAAGTCGTTAAGTTTCATAGGCAAGGACGGTATCAGTCAATCATACGATGAATTCCTCACCAAAGCCACCGAAAGATCAAACGGTCCTTCATATTCCACTCAGAGTGGTGGTGTTTCAGGCGGAAGAACAGGACACGGAGATGGAAGAACCACTGCTTACAATTCAGGCTTTGGTGGTAAGACTCCTGCTTGGTCTAGTTCTGGAAGAGGCACCGCCTATGGTGGTGCTGGTGCTGGTGGCCAGACAGCTTGGGGGTCTGAAGGCGTTTCTGCTTCTGCTGGTAACACTGGTACTGCTTGGGGCGGTAATGCTGGTGGTAGTACTGCTCATGGCGCTGGTACCGCTTGGGGTGGTAACACTGGTACTGGTTGGGGCGGTAACGCTGGAACTGCTTGGGGTGGTAACTCAGGTACTGGCTGGGGCGGTAACACTGATAGTCATAACCAGGGCAATGGTACTGGTTGGGGTGGCAACACAGCTAATCATAACCAGGGCAATGGTACTAACTGGGGTGGTAATTCTGGTACTGGTTGGGGTAACAACAACAACAACAATAACAATAACAATAGTAGTAATAGGACAGGTGGTCCTGCTTCTTCTTGGGGTCAACCTTCTTCTAATTCCGGTGGTTCTACTGGTGGCTGGGGTTCCTAGATATATGTATTATGTGAATGCACCGAATGGCTTAAAGTCGTCTTTTATCAGATCGAGTTAAGTGATTTGTCTCATTTTATCTGAACTATACACATTGTATATATTATAATATTTTTTAATTCGAATGATATCTTTTAAAATATTGAACAGCTCTTTATAAAAAATTAATGACACTTAATTAGCCTAACCACGTATTAATAATTTGTGATTATATACATGTCCGTTTTTTAATAATTAATTAATAAACAAATAATTTGTTAACTGAAATTCTACAAATTAGCAAATCTACTTAAAAAAAAAACCCACGAGTTATTAAACTAAAACATAATCTCTTTTGATTAAAATGAAACTATATGTGCAATTGAAAAACCATGATAAACAAAACCTCTTTATAAAATAACACTAAGCGTTAATTACAAAAGCTTGCTTAACGGGTAGCCATAGCCTTGGTAACAACACGCTTTAAACCAACTTCAGCCTTTCTGTAGTCGTCAGCAGTGGATTCTTCAATTTCCAAAGCTTGCATAGCGTCAGCTAAGGCAGCTTCAATCTTGTCCTTGGAACCTCTCTTCAACTTGGAAGATAAGACTGGGTCAGTGACAGTGGATTCGATGGAGGAAACGTAAGCTTCTAACTTTTGCTTGGCTTCGTGTCTCTTGGAGAAAGCTTCATCGGAAGACTTGAACTTTTCAGCATCTTCAATGGCCTTTTCAATGTCAGCAGAAGACAATCTACCGACAGCGTTGGAGATGGTAATGTTGGCGGACTTACCGGTGGACTTTTCAACGGCAGTAACCTTCAAGATACCGTTGGCATCAACTTCAAAGATAGCTTCCAAGACTGGTTCACCAGCTGGTAAAGGTGGGATCCCCTTCAAGTCGAATTCACCTAACAAGGTGTTTTCGGCACAGTTGACACGTTCACCTTGGTAGACTGGGAATTGAACAGTGGTTTGGTGGTCGGCAACAGTGGTGAAGGTTCTTCTCTTGATGGTTGGGACAGTGGTGTTTCTTGGAACAACTGGGGCAAAGACGTTACCTTGCATGGCAACACCTAAGGATAATGGAGAGACATCCAATAACAACAAGTCCTTGGTGTCGTCAGAGGTGGATTGACCGGTCAAGATAGCACCTTGGACAGCGGCACCGTAGGCAACAGCTTCATCTGGGTTGATGGACTTTTCTAATTGCTTACCGTCAAAGTAGTCAGATAACAACTTTTGGACCTTTGGAATTCTGGTGGAACCACCAACTAAGACGACTTCGTCAATCTTTTCCTTGGAGATCTTGGCATCCTTCATGACTTGTTCAACTGGGTCTAAGGTGGACTTGAATAAGGCAGCGTTGATGTCTTCGAATCTGGCTCTGGTCAAGTTGGCGGAGAAGTCTTCACCGTCAAACAAGGAGTCGACTTCAACAGTGGTGGTGGTGACAGAAGATAAGGTTCTCTTGGCTCTTTCAGCAGCAGTTCTTAATCTTCTTAAGGCTCTAGCGTCACCAGAGATGTCTAAACCAGTCTTCTTCTTGAATTCGGCTTGGAAGTGTTCCAATAAGTTGGTGTCGAAATCTTGACCACCCAAGTGAGTGTCACCAGCGGTAGCCTTGACGGTGAAGACACCACCAGCCAAGTGCAATAAGGAGACATCGAAAGTACCACCACCTAAATCGAAGATTAAGACGTGTCTTTCCTTTTCAGACTTACCGGCACCTAAACCGTAAGCAATAGCGGCAGCGGTTGGTTCGTTAATGATTCTTAAGACGTTTAAACCGGCAATGGCACCAGCATCCTTGGTAGCTTGTCTTTGGGCATCGTTGAAGTAGGCTGGGACAGTGATGACGGCCTTTTCAACCTTTTGACCAATCTTGGCTTCGGCAATTTCCTTCATCTTGGTTAAAACCATGGAGGAGATTTCTTGTGGAGAGAATTGCTTTTGTTCACCTAAGTATTCAACTTCAATGACTGGAGCTTCGTTCTTGTCCACAACCTTGAATGGCCAGGTCTTGATGTCCTTTTGGACGGATTCTTCGTCGAATCTTCTACCAATCAAACGCTTAGCGTCAAAGACAGTGTTCTTTGGGTTCAAAGCAGCTTGGTTCTTAGCGGCATCACCGATTAATCTTTCTTCAGAAGTGAAGGCAACGAAGGATGGGGTAACTCTGTTACCTTGTTCGTTAGCAATGATTTCGACAGCAGAGTCGTAAGTAGCAACACATGAGTAAGTGGTACCTAAATCGATACCAACAGCACCTGGGAAAACACCGTCAGCCATTTTTGTAATAGTGATAGAATGAAGTAACACAAAACCTAACCAAGTTTTCTATCAGGACATGTGAAGTGTTGGTTGGGATGTTTAAAATTTTTTCCACTTTTAAAAAATTGTTGTCAGCTCTTCTTCCCACCAGCGGACGGTTGGACCTGGGCAAAAAAAAAAAAATTTTCAACTGTATGAATCTTGCCTAATAAGGAAATTCGCCCGTGATGGTCTGGCAGTCCCTCCACCAGTTGTATGGATGTTAGGTACGAAATTTACACTGAGCCGGGTAGGTGGTGCAGTGTAAATTTCGGCACGGTAGGGCACAAAGTGGACTGGGATTTCAATTTTCCAGCTGTACTGGGGTTTCTTTTTTTTTTTTCTCCAATCATGAATTGCAAAATATTTTTTTTTATCACTTCAAGCAAACACTTAATACTTTTATTTATTTTTCCACTACTCACAATCACTTATTCAGTATTAATAATATTCAGTATTCATATTAGTAGTCCATCAGATACTTCAGGGTATTAATTTCATCAATATTTCACGGAAACAGGTTCTTTTCATCTCTGTAAATGATACAATTCGATTGAATGTCTGTTCTTCCTGGGAATCCCAAGAGTCGAATACGCTATCATATAGATAGTCATATGAGTTTTTGTTATCAATTCTATTTATTGAAGAGTTCTTCGATTGGACATTGATAGAACATCATAACTTGGAATCTCCTTCTCCTTCTTTCTCTCTTTCTCTTTCTCTCACTCTTGTTCTTTTTACATTCTAAAAGTAAGGATTTGTCAACAAGTTTTGGTATTTGTTGTTAAAACTGTAAATAGAATTTTGACCCCCTCTTTGATCAAGTTTTATTTTGTAAAACAGTAACTTGTAAGTCTAGCACAGTAGGTGGATCTACAACTGTAGAATCACCAGTACTACCTGTCTAATTAGATTCCAACAAGGGATTTCTCGAGGAATTTTGTGACAAATATTCATTTTGTTCCGCGTCTAACCGCAGCAGTAGATGTAGTGTTACAATCGAAAGCCTAGACGACACAGGTTTAAGTACATATTGATTCTGCCTTGTAATTTGCTACAGCACAACTGATTTCAGAAATCTTGAGTGATGTTAGGGTTTAACTTGACAACTGTAAACTTCTGTTTGTTCCTTCGTCTAATTAATTTGTTGTTTGATTAGGTACATCTGAATGAATATTTATGGGAGAGAATTCACCAGTTCATAATGCCAGATAGAAGTTAGAACTCACAACAACCACCAAAAACAAAACATGTGATCGCTGTAGGGGTGATTTCATCTTCAATCCATATCATCCTCGTCAATCTGGGACTTGTAACCATCATGATCGTCGTAAGAACAAACGTACTGGTGCCTTA
>JAKUBK010000227.1:0-35209 GCA_030566875.1 Waltiozyma chaumierensis | reverse complement strand
ACAAAATATTAAGCTCTTATACCTAGTACAACCACCGATCTTAAATAGATATTAGCTTCCTAACGTGGTCAACTAACGGCCCAAATTCAATAACAAACTGTTGTTCGAATTTCCAGCAGCAGCAGCACCACCTGTACTACCACCTGGTAAGTATGTGATATTACTGGAGTTAGCTAAAGTCTTGGCGATTTCCTTAGAAGCTTCGATTCTTCTGATTAATAACAAACCATCACCATTCTTTTCCAAAGCTTTAGAAATGAATTCGGCAGCTTCGGCTTCACCTTCAGCTCTAATGACAGAAGCTTGTCTTTCTTGTTCGGCTTTTTCAACAACGAATTTGGCTCTTTCGGCATCTTGTTGAGCAATTTGCTTTTGTTCAACAGCCTTAGTGAATTCCTTACCAAATGTCAAGTGGGTGATTGAGACATCTTCTAATTTGATGTTGAATTCTGCAGCACGTTCGGATAATTCTTGTCTGATTCTGGCACTGACAACTTCTCTTTGGGTGATTAATTCAGCAGCATCGAATTGAGCAACAATGGACTTTAACACTTCATTACCAATGGATGGTAAGACTCTTTCGTCGTAATCTTGACCTAAGGTTTGGTAAATGGATGGTAAGTTGTTGACATCAGGTCTGTGCAAAACTCTTAAGGTTAAAGAAACCATTTGTAAATCCTTGGTACCGGTGTTAGAAGCAATGTTTCTTGGTCTGGTTCTAACATCAAAGACAACAGCCTTTTGTAACCATGGAATCAGGAAATGTGTACCTTCACCAATAACCGTCTGTTGAACACCCTGTAATCTATCGAAAATAACAGCACGAGAACCACCTTGAACATCGTACATGGAGTATTGAGCAGCAGAGACGGCTAAACCAACTGGGATAGCAATTCCTGAATTAAAAAAAAACCAATACGTTAGTATTTATATTTAAAAAAGGAAATAACATTCAGAATATCAAAAAAAAAAAAACATGGAGAAAGTTAAGGTCCAATAATTGATGACAATTAGTGGGAATTTCACATACTTGAAATAACATCAGCCAATCTGGACATTGTAAATTGTGAATATTGATTGAACAGAGAGCTAGAATAATGATTCTTAGATCCTTAACTTAGTTTGTGGCAAATGCTTATCGCCTTCGTTATAAAATAACGTTGTGTTTTTCAATTCAAATCGAAAAGGCTCTGAACCTTTGTAGAGAATTTCGCGGAAATGCGCGAAATAGGTTGATGGCTCCCCCGGACCTTAGACAGCTTCACATAGAGTGGAGAACTTTCTAAATCAAATCATTGAATGTGCTTATACAACAAAAGACTGCTTAAGAACTTTAAAGAAGAACACTAATCCAACATGGCTACGAAGAGATTGATGAAAGAATTCTCACTAGTGAAGAAAATTATCCCATCCGACGGCAAAGAATACCCCAACATCCTTTTATTAGAACCTAAAGATTCCTTGTTCCAATGGAAAGGGATAATATCAGGTCCCAAAGATACACCATTCCAAGGCCATAGGTGGGAACTTGTAATAGACATTCCATCCAACTACCCTACGTCTCCGCCAAGTATCAAGTTTGCTAATAAAATATGTCATCCAAATGTTAATTTCCAAACTGGAGAAATATGTTTAAACATTTTGAATCAAGAACATTGGTCACCTGCTTGGAATTTACTTAATGTCTTAGTGGCAATTCTACAACTCTTGGGGAACCCAGAACCGTTATCACCATTGAATATCGATGTCTCAAACCTTTTAAAGGCTGGAGATGTTTCTGCTTACAATGGATTGATACAATATTATGCCGTAAAGTATGGACTCAAAGATACGGAGGATGTATTATGATGGTTATTTAAAGTTTCATCCAAGTCATTCGATTCATAATTGAATCCAATTTAGATCTTTAAAAACAAAAGAACAAAATTCATCAGATAATGAAATGCGCTACGTGCTGCTTCTAAATTCCATCAACATGTACCTTGAAGTGCAATCCAATGGATCGATATTACATATAGATATAGTAGACTACAATTGTAAACCTGGTTAGTAGAAATACTTGTGAATATTTAATATAATAATAATAATATAGATAGATCTAGCTGATAAATTACTAGAAACAAAACCGCACCAATAAAACATATTCTTAGCTAGACTTTTTCTTGAGCTATGCAATAACTGATATCATATCTCTTCTTAAACCAGATAGCACTAAACTCTCTAAATGTTTCATAAAACTCATAACACCGACTGATAACTATCCTGGATCTCAAATGATAAAATTTTTCAAGTAATGATATATCATTTTCTAAAATGTTTAAGGAATTCATAAACCTCCTTAGTATGCAACTTTCTTTCATTATCTTCTCTAAGTTTAGCTAATTTCAGATTATCTATTATGATTTCATTTCCAGGTGGGTTAGGTGGATTGAAAGGGACCAATCTATCCACGATGAATTGAGGAACCACACTATAATCATCAAAGCTTTTTAACTTACATGCACTGTAATTCCAAGTCAAAGGAATGGTCTCCTTCTTTTTCTTTGGAAGTTTCAAATTATAATTAACAGAATGTTGGATTGGTGATAAAACAGGTCTGAATCCTGTGAATAGCATATCCTTCTTTAAGGTATTGTTATCGATATATTTTGTGGTTGGAACCGAAGGTAAACTAAGATGATCAAATGGTTGTTTCTTTTTAAGTGTGAAAGATGGTCGTCTTTTTGAAGGTTTGTCCTCTAATTGATCCATCGATACCTCTAGATCGCTTGGTTTCAATGTAATAGGTTGTTTGAAATCCAAATTTGGATGACTTGTGACAGCTTGGGTGGCGTTATTATTTTGATCATTAGTTTCGCTTGCCCCTAGTGTTGGATCAGAAGTTGAAGAGGAGTGGAATCTTAGTGTGGTGATTGTGAGCTTGGATTTAAAGGAAATTTTCCTTGTGACGTTACTCAGTGCTGATTTCGTTGTAAACATTCTGGTTTCTATTTTATTTTTATTAAGACGGGTGAAGTTAGATGTGATAAGGAGTGTGGATATGAAGCGAGTCGAATTAAAGCAGTATAAAAGCCACAAATAGAATCAGAAGAGTTGTGTGTGTTGTTGTTCAGAAGTTTTGTTATTGATATAAGTAGAGTGTACTCTGCAGTAAAAGGAAAATTATTTTGTTGGGATGTGAAGAAAAGAGATCAATCTGTAATCAGTTGATAATAATATTAGGGTGTGGTATACACTCAATTAGCTGTTGCTTTAATTTACACCCACAATTTAAAGCCCTCCTCTTAGATAACCAGCTGCAGTACAAGATGACACCATTTTGTTGGTCCACGACTGATTATGGGGCCCGGGTAATTAGATCCGAGGTCTCTGCTCTTGCCTAATTTAGAATATTTCTTAATAAATAGCCAAAATAAGTAATCACTTATATAAGCGGCCATTTCGTGGCCATACCGAATGTATAGGTACATGAGAAATATATCCTAGATCAAAAACGTCAGCAATGAGCATTGGCGGTTAAATTTTGGATCTATTCGATTAAATAATTGAGTGGAACCCATCTTTAATAGGTGATCTCACATCTACAAATTATTTCTTTGTCAATATAGAGTCCTGTGACAGGGTGGCTTTTTTCCCCACAGCACGACCGACATCCTTTATCTTTTGATCCTTTGCATATTGAATCCTTCCAACAAACATGGACTCTCCGTTGTCCAGCTCAAAGGAGACCTTACAAGAGAGATTTAGCAGATTGTCCTCTTCTTCATCGCTTTCCAGGATACCAGTGTTAACTAACAGAAATGCTTCCACTCCAATTGCCCAAATAGATGATACCGAACTCGGTCCCAATCCCAAAAAGACACTGATCCCAAGGATCATATCATCGCCTGGTGTACCGCATCAATTGGAATCCAACCAATACTTGACAACATACTCCAATAGGCCTTCTCCTGTCCTTAACACGCCTCGAAACAATAAGATGACGTATTTGAATAAATCCCCCTCTACGCTGACAAAACTATCAACCGGCTTAGATTTGTTGTCTTTGAGTACTCCCTTGCAGCCCAAAAGACATGTTTCTTTAAAAATGTCTTCTACCACTGACGAATCACCAATCATAAGACCCCATAAATCACAGAAAGCAATTATCATACAGAAAAGATCATCGCGAGATCTCACAGTATCACTACCCAAGGATCCTTTGAAGAGTAACAGCAGCAGGTCTATATCTAGTCCACATATCCCAAGCTTCACAAGGACATATCGAACAAGACAGGAACAGTTAGACAGAACAATTGCTGAGTCTCCAAGCAAACCCCACAGGTCTAACAGAATAATCTCAACGAATCTACAACAGCAGCCAGCAGTAAGAAGACCCACCAATCCATCAGAAGCGGAAGCTAACCCTTTTCTAAGACTATCTCGTTCAACTGCGTCAAGGAATCTGAGTACAGTGTCTAAACAGCCATCACATACCGCCACCTCCGCCACCAGAAACCCAGGACAATCCAGATCGTTGTCACATTCTTCTTCACTTCAATCGAACTTGGCTTCTTCTTCTTCTGCCTCCGCTAGATCAACTTTACGAACAAATGACTCCAGCGTAAGATCAAGAGCCATCTCTTTTTCAACTTCCAGAACCCAACCACTTCCACAAGCCAAACTTGGTGTGCGTAGTGGCAGCAGCAGTATTGAACATCCTGTGATAAGAACAACACGGAGCAGTCGTCTAAAACAGCAGGCCTCAACGATACAGGAAACTCCATCACAAACACTGATAATTCCAAAGAAAAGGCCACTAACCAAATCTGTCAGTATTTCAGGAGATTGCAATAGCTTTTCAAACTCACCAAGTCTGAAAAGAGTAGCTTCAGCTTCTAAAACCCCCCTTCAATCATCATCATCGACAACAACTTCAAGGACTTCTGCAACAACCAGTATTAATACTACGAATAGTAATAAGTCGAGTAGAATAATCCAAAGATCTTCATCAAAACCAACTTTAATCAAATCAATCCAGCCATGGAAACTATCCAATGAGAAGGAATTGTTCACAACATTATCAAAGTTCTCCAAAACTTCAAAAGTTGCCAACGGTTGGGATTCTTCTCCTTCTTCTTCTGGATTTTTACCTTCTCAACCGCCAGTAAACACTATCAAAGAAATCCTTCAGAACCCATCATTAAGTTCCTTTGAAAGGGCAGAACTTTCAAAACATGAACAGATCTATTACATCGGACCAAACACTGGTAATTCACATGCTTCATCCTTAGGTTTGGATCCGAATCAAAACTTTGGTTATGACGATAAGAACAATAACTTGAAAGTGAGTATCAACGATCATATTAATTACAGGTATCAAGTTGTCTCAAGTCTTGGGTTTGGGATGTTTGGTAATGTTCTTAAATGTACTGATCATCGAGATTCCAAAATCGTTTCTTTAAAGATCATGAAAAACGATATCAATTGGCAAATTCAATCACTTAACGAAATTCGAATCTTAAGATCTTTGAATTCTGGACATCCGAATATTCTCAGATATATGGATCATTTCAATTTCCGTTCACATATTTGTGTAGTAACGGAACTTTTAGCTGTTAATTTGATCGAAGCTTTAGAAGCTACGAATTTCAAAGGGTTTGAATTGAATGTTATTAGGATATGGAGTAGACAATTATTATCAGGATTAAAGTTCTTGCAAAGTTGCAAAATCATTCATTGTGATTTAAAACCTGAGAATATCATGTTGATTTCTCCAAATTCATTTGATTTGAAAATCATAGATTTCGGTTCTTCCACATATGAAGGTGAAGAGACTTATCCTTATATCCAATCTCGCTTCTACAGGGCTCCGGAGGTGTTATTAGGAGCACGGTACAATAATAAGATAGATATCTGGTCTTTCGGTTGTGTCATTTATGAGATGTACAAAGGGTGTCCTTTGTTTCCAGCTAAGGATGAATTGGGTCTTTATAAGATGTTTGTACGATTATTAGGTCATGTTCCTCCAAGGGTTGTTTTGAATTATAGAAATGAGATCTTACACAAAGGTTCGATTACTTCATCAAAGGATACGAAGAGTCAACAGTTGTTATTATTCGTTGATAAGAAGACTATCTTATTCACATGCTTTGATAGATTGGGGACTTATAACGGTGTGCCTTTGCCACCGTTTAGAAGAGAACCTCTCTCGAGGAAGCTTGGAATTGATGATGGTGGGTTTATGGACTTTCTTCAGGGTATTTTGGTTTGGAATCAGACTGAGAGATGGAATGCTGAACGGTTGATGAATCATGAGTTTTTAAAGATCGGGGAATAGAGAGATACATATGGCCTATAAATATATATTCTGACATGGATTTAAATAAGTATATATTCTCATGCACAATTATAAAAAAAAAATTAAATATATATAAATACAATTAGATATATTACAGACTCTTACTCAAGAAGCCTTCAATAACGACAATATTTGCTCCATCGTAAGTCTTTTATTCAAATCCTTTGTAAGGCATCCGACAACAACATCATACAATCTTGATTTTTTCCCATTTCTCAACGAACAAGCATTCTCTAGCGAATCAACATCATACATACCTGCGGAGATCATGGCTTTCACCTTAGGCTCGTAGTTATATTGGAATGGTAACCTACCAACAATCATGGTATATAGTGTGACACCAAACGCCCAAATATCGGCTGATGGACCAAGTGGAACAGGATTTGTTTCCAAAAGTTCTGGTGCAGCATATGGTAAAGAACCAATGTGTGAATGAGGAAGATTTTCATCTGAAGGAACTTTGTTCAACCGCTGTGTTATTGGGTCTTTTTCTGTGGCTGGTTCAAATGGTCTGGCGTCAAACTTGGAATGTACTTTCTTACATGGCGTATGTTGTTGGTTTAAGTTCAACTTAGTGTCATCGTGGACTAAACTTGTGTCAGCGGTGATTCTTTGGATTGCAGACCCATCAACTTCCGAGTAATTTTCAGAGGATGATCTGGCCATTGATGGTCGTCTGGTTGGGATTCGAAGTGAATTGGGATCTGTATAACGCATACTCATACCGAAATCAGACAATAACAACTTCGATCCTTGAATCAAACAATTCTCCAGTTTGACATCACCATGAAAAAAGCCCTTATTATGCATATAGTTGAGAGCATGCGCGAGTTGTAGCGTGTAATTTCTAGAAATGATCAATCTTTCATCTTGAGAAACAGCTGTCTGGGGGTTATCGAACAGACCCCAACGAGAGGCAATATCAAATAGCGTACCGTTCTTGATCTTGTCACATAAACAGAAAATAGCCTTTTTGCCAAACGCCATACTTATCAAGTGCAAAGTATGGTCATGATCCATTTGGGCCCAAATATCAGCTTCTCGTTTGAAAAACCTCTTAACCTCTTCTGTATCAGCCTTGATGATTTTCATGGCACGTTCTTCGCCATTTGGCCCAGTGCACTCTCTAACCAAACCCCAAGCACCATGACCTAGCAACTTCCCCAATTTATGGTCCATTATCACATATCCCAGATCTGTTTCCTTCAATACGGACTTTCTTTCAGTGAAACTGGCCAAGTAGGAATTTGCCACTGACATACTTTTCTTTTTGAACCGTTTCTTCACAACTTGTTGAATGACAGATTCGTTCACCTTCGAAGAAAGATCTCTGATAAGATCTCTTCTGACTGTGAATGGTAAGTCTCTGAAATCTGTAGGAAGACTCTGCATGATGATTCGTTCATGCCGTGGGATGGAAGGATCATTCAGTGCCTCTTGGAAACTACTGTTACTGGTTTCAGTGCTACCAATATCATGTTGTTGGTGCTGGTTGTTGTTACTGTTGTTGTTGTTTGCATGGATAGGGACAGCAACTGGCGCCACTTGAGCATGCGATGTCAAGATTGGTGTCAAAGGTGGTACAACTGAACTGACAGTGGACAATGTTTCAAGCTTTCCAGTGGATTCCCATTTCTCCAAAACATAACAGAAGTCGAAATCAGGAATATATTCATCTTCCATACCATTAAACGCATGAGTATAATCACATGAGAAGGCATCGTACTTAACAGACTCAGAGCCACCAATCTCTGTGGTTTCTTTATCATATCTCTTTGTTTTCCCATTCGTACCGTTGGTGAAATGTGTCTGAGATAAAATCCGCATACTGTTTGAACGATGTGGCAGACCTGTAGGAGATGTCTCTGCCAATGGGCTATGATTTGAGTTATTGACTCTGAATCTTCTAAACCTATCATCATTGTAAAGTCTTTTCCCATTTTCAGGATCGAAATTAGAGGTTTCAGTGTCTGAATAAATCTTGGTCAACTTGGAATTCCTATGGACTTGAGTGGAAAGGTCTTCAGATTGGTCCAATGGTTTGAACTTCATTAATGTTTGGTTTCTAACAGATTCTGTGTTCATCAATTTAGATTTGAAGCGTTCCATCAGTGCAAAGGAATCGCCTTTGTTTGGATTCTGAGGCAATCCACGGTCATGGATAAACCCCTTTCTAGAACTCAATTGTGTGTCTGTGTTATATCCTTTGGATTGCTCCGCTTCTTCAAAGTTCTTACTTCTTATCAAATCAACCGTTCTTGTTGAAGTAGTGGTGGTCGCATGTCTTTCTACCTGAAATCCATTATAATCAACAAGTTTCTTCAAGTTTTCATATGATTTTTCTCTTTTTAACACGGGTTGTGGGGTATCTTCTTCTTCTTCTTCTTCTTCTTCTTCTTCTTCGTGTCTTGTATGAGGTTTAGGGATAAGATTCAAATCTATGATTTCGGAACCATTTGGATCAATGAACAAATGAGAAGTGCTAGGTCTTGAATCCCTGAAACTTCCAAAAGAACCCGCATCTGACATGGATCTTCTTTAATGTGTGTGTGTTTTTTGTAAATGTATATAACTCGTTGTTAAAAATCCTCCTTTTTGTAGTTTTTTATTCAATTGGAACTTGAATAATGTGTGGGACAGATAAAAAGGAATGGCTTGAAAGATTGAAAGTACTAAGGAGTGTATGGAGGTATAATCAATATATAAGGGTATAGTATATGGTATGTCTTGTTCGATTCTCTCAGTACACTGTAAGAGTGTTCAGAAGTCAGATAAAACTTCGCTTAGATAGTTGAACTTCTAAATGATCTTTTGTATTTGTGGTGGTCAGATCTTAGTGTCTTGTTAGTAAAATCTCCAAGGAAAAATTGAAATTGTGCCGCCACAAATTTGGTACCTTGCTGCCCTGCATAATATTTACAAATTACTACCCCTAAGATATGATCACGTGATAGTGTATTCAAATTTATATGTACAATAAATTAAACAGAGCAGAATTCACACAGCTTGGTTGATCAACTTCCCAGTAAATTGAAGAGCAGCATCAATGGTAGGAACACCTTGAGTGGTAGTATTATTAGCCTCCTTCTTGACCATGTTAGCAATCAACTCATAAGCCAATTGAGCAGCAGCAAGAGCTGTGACTTCAGCATGATCAGGGCTAACTTCCACAATATCAACACCAACAACGTTCAAATCTTGTAAACTGTGAATCATCTTGATTAATTCTCTGGTTAAGAATCCACCCACTTCTGGTGTACCTGTTCCTGGGGCTAAACCGGGATCAATGACATCGATATCGATGGAGATGTATACTGGAGAATCGGTTGGGATTCTTTTAAGGATCTTTTCAATAATACCATCAACACCAATTTCCAAAATATCATCAGCGTGGATTCTTTGGAAACCTTGCACGTCATCATCTTCATAATCTGAGGCATCACTCAATCTGGTTCTTAACCCAACATGCATGTTAGTATCCTTGGCCAATAATCCGTCTTCGTAAGCCAAGTATAGCATTGTCCCATGAGTGAAATGGCCACTTTCTGAGTCCCAGTGGGATGGATATTTGTCTGGCAACCAAGTATCTAAATGGGCATCGAAATGAATCAATGAAATAGGACCATGGATTTGATTCAAAGCCTTTAAAGCAGGGTAAATGATAGAATGGTCACCACCTAAGGTTACAATCTTAGGAGCTTTCCAACTCCCAAAAGAAGATGAAGTATTGTGAGCTAAAATGTTTTCAAACCCTTTGGTCATTTGTCTTAAAGCCAATTTATTATCCATTGGCGTAACAGGAATATCCCCACAATCAATAATCTTAGCCCAATTATTGTAGGGATTGATTTCAGATCTAACACTGTAGGCACGGTTAGGAGTCTGACGTTGAGCAGCGGCTCTGATGGCTCTAGGACCAAATCTAGCTCCTGATCTGTATGAAACAGCAGTATCAAATGGAACACCAATGATAGCAATGTCATATTCTTGTGTTTGATCAACTAGACATTTGCTATGCGGAAGATGGGCAAAGGTATTGATACCACTGAAAGGCCAATCCTCTCCCCAGAGTTGTTCAAGTGTGGGTTGTTCTTCCCCACTATCAACTTGTTCTTGTTGATGTGGATTTGAGTGGGAAGTCACAATTGTTGTGAACAGAGCTAAGAGAACAGATTTGGAGAATAACATATTATATGTGTGTGTGTGTGCAATATGATGATTGAAGAGTGAATGAGGTTCAAAGTGTTTCTGAGTGAAGAAATCTAAAGGAGATTTGGAGAGTCTTAAATAGAATCGGCTTAGGTAGCTGCAATCAGGTATAAGAAAAGCGGAATTCTGAATCTTGCCGAATTTGTCGATGTGAAATTCCGCTCGGACACTCCCCGCAGCTTTAATTATTCCGCGGCGGATCACGAGACATATTGTATAATCATATCGTCTCTTAAAAGACACCATTCTTTGATCTCATCACTTCCTTGATGAATTTCAAAAGATCGTTCCATCTTCTCGAGGTCGTCAGTGTGATACAAAACAGGTAGAAGACAAATGTGAATAGCATGTAGCCTGACATGATCAACGAATAAGAAACATAGAAAAACATAGTGATGAGCTTGATATGGTGAAGGGAAAGAACTGAAGATAATTCAGAAGCAAAGATGAAATGGAATTTCATCAACATATTGACATCTTGAAGAGCTGGTTCAAATGAATCGGAATGGAAATACAGAGATAAGTCATAAGAAAAATCCTTACTGTTGGTAGCTATAGCCAACAGTTGCAGCAACAATCTAGTAAAGACCAAAGGAAGCAGAACAACAAACATAGTATTTACAAACCCACCCAAAATAACTGCTCCAAAGGACATCTCAGTTCCAGCCGGTCTTCTTCCTCCTCCAATCCCTGTGCCCCTTTCTCTTCCAATCTGACGATCAAGTTCGATACGTTCTTCTTCTTCAAGAACCTGTTCTAACATTCCAAAGACTCGTTCGTTTAATCTCCGGAGTTCTTCTTCTTCGTCAATGTCCAAGTCTCTGAGGAGTTCTTGATGTTGGGCTTCTAAATTTTCTGGGTCTAATAGTGACATTTCTAGACTGTGTAATGGTTTTATGACCTTTTTATGTTTTGGATTCACTGATGATGTTGATTCTTGATTTATACCTGAGAATAGTTTATAATATAACAAGTTGAGTGAACGGACACAATTTATGGACCGCTCGCGACAGGTCGTGCCTGTTTCCAGAAATTTTACTAAGATAGGGGGGAGAAGCAAGGGAAACCAACTAATTTACGATATATAACTCCACTGGGGCTTAGTTTCTATTTAAATCATACCAGCTTTAATATAGAACAGAAAAGATATATATAGACATGCTCAATGTATCAAAGGTCATAATAGTGTCACTAATTTCCCTTCTGATCGGACTTGTCCAATGCAACACAGAAGCAGGCTTCTTCCATACCAATTCAATTGATATCATCACATTAAACAACAATATCAGCAAGATTTCAGAAACTATCAATATAGATGAAATACTATCCTTACACATACCCAATATTGATCTGGATAGTTTCAGAGAGTTCTATATCCCTGTGAATCAAACTGGATTGGATGGATTCTACAATATGAGAATATCATGGGATGCCTTGTCGCCTATTGATATTTACAAGTTTGATATCATTGAATCCAGAGACAAGGACAACGATATAAACAAGTTTTACATTTATCTCAAGTATAAATATGATTGTTTTCCTCTCGTTGTTTTTAATGATGGCTTAGACGTTAGAATCTTGATAAGTTCAACTGTTTGGGGATTCATTCCTTCTGATATGATACCTATTGTTAGATTGATTTGTATGGCTGTGGTTGTTGGCTTTTTTGGTGGGCATTACATGTATAAACTGTTGGTTTCCATATAGTTCTTTGATGAAAAGCTATAGTATAATATAGATTCTTTCAAGGAGTTGTCCCACTTGAAATTTGCATATAATTTTATCTCGGCGGCTATACAACATATAAGTTGGGGTAATTGAATATGAGCGCGCTATACATAAACTTGAATAATGTTGATCTGAATTTGATACAAACCTTCAATATAAAAAGTGGAACTTGCTTGATAAATCATATCGTCGAAAGATCCAATTTGGCGGTCTCAGTGGTTTCATCGTTCATGAATTAATAAAACAATTACGTAGCTGGTTTAACCCTTGAAAGTAATCACAGGCTACTGAAAACATACCTTAACCACTGTCCAATATCAGCGTTGGACGTAGATCTCAGTCAACTGAATTATAATTTATTATAGATCAAGTTCTACTTTCATATCATAACCATTTCACTACACAGTAATCATTTGCCATTCTTTATTTATCTTATCAATGTGAGGAACCTGGCTTCAATCCCAATTAAATTTATATTATCAAAGCATCCAAAACTATGGAACAATTTACACAAAGAACCCTCAATTATTGGTTTGAAACACATATAAGGGAAAGGGGCGAAGAAGAAGGCGAAGAATGTCATTCTGAGTATCAAATATTAGATGAAATAGATGAGGATTTCACAATCAGTCCTGAATACAAACTCCCAATAGAAGGTAAGTTTAACAGTTACCCTTCTCTTTCCATGCTCTATAATTTAAGGAAGAAATTTTATACTAACAGATCCTTTTATCTTTGAAAAGAATCATGGATCGATCTTAAAGACAAGCACAAAAGAAACCATTTTCAGATATACAAAACCGTACCAGAAAAACAAGATTACAATAGTTATGAATACACACTAGACCAGAGTATGGCAATGAAAACTCCCCATTTCAATCAAAGACCGTCTAATAAAGATATAGATCCAACCCTAAAATCTCCTGTTGTTAAAGAAGATAAAAGAGATTCTGATAAATACTATCCAAACGCGAATAGTATTAATACTTCAACCGCTGCTGTTAATCATCAATTAGGGACCTCACTTACTACGATCCTTAAATTTAGATCTTCATTTAATCAATTAGGGAAAGATTCTCTTGGTGTCCAGTCAGATTCAACCACATCATTTTCAAATAATATTGTCCCAAAGTCCAATAAGGTGATCACATTCATGCATGTCGAATCATCCAGCTGTTCACAATTTACCAACTACTCATGTACAGATTCCGATTTAATGGAGAGTGATCTGATCCTTTCAAAACCAGGGAAATATCAGCCTCGTCCAAAGAATAAAAGAAAAAAGCAGATAAATTTTATCAATTTGACTTTGATTCTTGTTACTATTTCTATGAGTTTCTTCCTCTTGGGTTTCCTATGCGGTGCTGGTGTCAAACGCTCATATGGGGCTTTTGGTTTCTTTTGATGCCAGGTGCTTATATTTTAACTGCCTGAATATTACATGATCGATTAGTTTCTATCGAATTCATTACGTTTATATATACAGCCCGCCACTATACTAGCTTAATCTTCGGCGTTGAATTGCTCTACCAATTCATGGGCTTTTTCTTCACTGATCTTTCTAAAACTAGGCAAGATTACACCTCTGACAAACTTCGGCACATCATCATGTTCTTCTTTATCTTTATCTTCTTGTTCTGGTACTGTCTCTTGAACGGTTGCGGGTTCAATTGATGGTTGTGATCTGATCAACTCTAAGAATGGCTGAAAGATTAGCGATTCCGTCTCTCCGTTATCAAAGACGTTCAATATGTTATTCAGATTGTTTCTCAACGCTGGGTTGAATTTCTTGAATTTAAGAGTGGAGGAGGCTGGTGTAGTGGAAGAATTCACATTCAGAAAATCAAGAGAATCTTCTGTGTGAGATAAAGCATCCATCTGACCTATGGTGG
The DNA here is from genome assembly GCA_030566875.1 of Waltiozyma chaumierensis. Taxonomy (NCBI): domain Eukaryota; kingdom Fungi; phylum Ascomycota; class Saccharomycetes; order Phaffomycetales; family Wickerhamomycetaceae; genus Waltiozyma; species Waltiozyma chaumierensis. The sequence continues at coordinate 21,040 of JAKUBK010000227.1, read as the reverse complement.
ACAATTGTTGTTGTTGTTGATGATGATATTTCTGATGGTCTTTGTATTTCTCAATCAATACTTCATGGTCTTCATCTTGTTGCTGCACGTCATCATTTTTATGATTAATCTTGAAGAAAATCTCCTTGGCTTCAGGAATGATGCCGATATAATTGATCAATAAGTTTGATATCTCGAATTTGTATTCGGACAGATCAATGATATCTTTGTTGATGAGGTTCTTGATCATCATAGAGATGAACCTGAGGATCTTTTCATTGGATCCATGTTGGCCATTCGTATTATTGTTCAATTGGATGATTGTGTTGTTGAAGAATTCATGAAGTAGCATGGACTTCTCAATCTCTGATAGTTTCAATGGGCCCTTTCTGGAGAATGGAAACTTCTTGGACTTCGATGTGGCACCTCTCAGCTCGGTGAGTGTTTGATAAATGTAGTTGATCAAACTTTGAGAGATTTTCAAATGTGTTAAGAACCAAATCAAAACACGACGGAATCCCTTAGTCATGAAGAGCTCATCAAGCATCGAATAACACAATTCTGGATTCAAATTGATCATAAGCTCGAAATTCGAGTCATATTGAAAGAACTCGTAGATCTTTTCAATGATGGATTCGTCGCTGTCCTTGATGGACTTGGCAATAGTGAAGACGATTTTCTTCCCAGTCTTATCATTGATAGGTCTCTCAGTCATCTCGTTGAAGATTGGGGCTAGTTGATCCCATGTGAAGATATCCTTGCTGTCCAGGTTCAAAGCGGTGTTGAATTCAACGTTCGTGTCTCTAGGAATATCTCTCCAGTCTCTTCCCCATTCATCGTACTCAATTGAGTCTGATCTAATTGCCTTAACTGGTCTATCATCGTCATCGTCGTCCATGTCTTCAATAACTTGATCATCGAAGTCGTCGTCATCATCTTCTTCATCCTCTTCAGGCTCCGGTGGGAAAGTACACGTACATCTTTGTGGGACAATTTTATGAATATTATCTTCCTCATCCTGGTATATGATGTAGCCATTCTCACTGAACTCCTTCAGTTCCTCTTCTAACAAATCATGGCTGAAGTCATCAAACTCGTAATCAAAAATATACCGAACATCCTCATCATACTTATCGTTTGGTTCCAAATCAATAAGGATCTCAACAACTTCATTCAACTCATAGCTCAGCGCCAACATCGAGCCAATGTACCATCTGACATCGGCCACAAGGCACCCATTACCATTTCTTCTCGCAAAAGGAGACAAGAAATCAACAATGTTCACGTGGTGAAGATCATGATACCGGTTCTCTATATCATCGTTCAGCATAGCGGCCAATACGTATCTGATCGAACTTGAGCCTCTTATCACGGTCTTAACCAGATCCGGCGTGAGTTTGTTCTCCGACTCGCTTCTTCTGTCGATTTCCAGCGATAGTAACAAGACATTGGTGAAGATCTTCCAGAATTTCAATAGCTGTTGAAGAAATGGATTGAGACATAAGTCCTCGGTGTCTGAGAGCTTGTACACCATATAAATACATATCGTCACGACTTGGTATAACAGCGTAATGTCTTGTTGTTTGAGGAATCTCAGAGGGGTCCATTCGTGTAATTTGAGTCTCCAATCAACCTTCAGGTCCGAATTGTTGAATCCTCGTAATTTAATCTCGTCATTACAGTTCAGCAAAACCAAGCAACGTTCAATGATCTGGAAAACATTCAACGCCAGTTCAAACTTGTATCCTTGTTGAGAGTGCACGTTGGCATTGAGAGATACCACGAGATCGGATATAAGATCAATGGAATATATGTGTTTGTCTGATTCCATCGGCTGTGTCAATGGGTCACAGAATGATGATATAGTAAGGAATAGATGCTTTAAAACTGGATCACTGTGTATGTCCATCGTGCGAGATCGTTATGTCTTTTCCAAGCAAGGCTTAATACTGATAGACTGGGAAGATCGAACGAGAACACGGCTTCTCCTTCTCCTTCTCCTTCTTCTAGTTCATTATCATGGGAGTTTCCAAGAACTTCAGAAGGAGCATTTCCATCAACAACTTCTAATCTTTCTAATGATTGTTTTAATCGATCAACACTAAATGAACTAGAATCGCCATCAGGTAATGTTTCAAGATACTCAGTAGTCGCTTGTGAAACAGCACTATTCAATACAGGTCTCTCTCCACTTCTTTCAGCTCTGAACTCATCCATGACATAATGCATCTCACCGTCTTTAGGATTCTTTTCGAAACATTGCCATGGGTTTAATCCAGTATGATATTGTAACATATGTCCTGAGTATTTGTTGAAGAATAATCTGTTTTCTTCTTGTCCAGGACCATCAAGTAGGGATTTCATTTCCTCAGTATCCCTCAGAACTGCTGACAGCTGTTGCTGCGCTTGGTATTTCTTAGGTGATGATATGGTGAATGGTGTTTCTTTTGCAGTTATTTGGTGTTGATTTTCCCAGAAAAATATGGGATTAGCTTAATAGAATTTGATGAAAGAATTGAATGAAAATGGGTGATGACTATAGTGATATTATAATTGGCCGAATAATGACTGATTTGATGTAAGATAAATTGAATTAATTGCAGGTAATAATTTAGATATAAACATTCAACCATTAATTAATTGTAGAGAGCATATCAAATATTATTTATTTGGTGGCTCTTACCGCCCAACTAATAATATATAATTGAGAATTTAATTATTGAGAACCAGATGACATAAGCAATACCTATTTACCTAATACCACGAATATTTCCTGTTATGGCCATATTAGATACACTCCCAGCGGCAAATTAAAATTTGAAAACAATATATATCACCATAACAAACTGTAGATCTCGAGCTGAAATTTAAGTGCAAATTAAATAATTGAGTTACTACAAACAACAACCACTCACACACACATTTATACATATATATAAATATATTCAATGGACAATACCAATACTTCCCAACTCGACTTTCTCAACACAAGAGACAGGCTACTTCTATCCCAATTAATCGAGGAGTTAAAGATCGAAAACATTCCGGCAATTCATAAGGCCTTCATCAATCATCCAGCGTTTGAACTCTCACATAACTCTCTTCATAAAACCGAACTGCACATAACAGAATCTCAAATGGAATCGTTAGTTAATGAGCTACTTGAAACCCATAAAGATCTCTCGTTGATTGGATTGTGTGAACATTATTACATACTAAGAAAGGCAGAAATTCTTGAAGAAATGGAAGTTAACAAAAGCACTTTCGCGACAGTTAGGAATAACCTCGCACATAACCGGAAATAAGAGCCTGGGCCCTAGAGGAGAGAGTCGTCGGTCAGCCTTCAGAAAAAAATCAGTTGTTTGCCCCGCAAATTGTGCAACTATTGGAAAATTCTTGACACATTTGTTCCCGCGGTTGTTTATGACTTCAGTGGCAATGGCAAATATAAAGACATGTTCACTTCCTCCAATTTACATCTCATCCCACTCACAGGTTACACATGTCCTACTTGCTGGCTTTCCCATTGACATACATATTACACTGATCATGAAAGCCAATACATTAGGTCATTATAGCAACCTTTTCCAATGGTACACTAAGCACAAAGGTATCATTTTAAAGGCGTCATATGTTATTTTGATTTTTATGAGTTTCAGTTCCTCACAACCGCCAAAGTCACCAAAGAAATCAAACGAATTGGATGAAGCTAAACAAACTACAGACGTCCAAAAAATAGAACAACAAAAAAATGAAAAGAAACCAGTCACGAAACGATACAAGTTAGACAAAGAGACCATTATCAAATTGTTCAAAGTATTGGTTCCAAGTTGGAAATCGAATGTACCGTTGTTTTTCCTAGCTCAATTGGTCTTGCTTTTCATCAGAGCCTTATTGACGTTAAGGGTTGCTGCTCTAGACGGTTGGTTGGTTTCTTCTTTGATTAAGAAGAAAACCTCTACTTTTTTCAAATTATTACTTCAATGGATGGCTTTAGGTATACCTGCTGCCTTGACAAACTCTCTGTTAGATTTCGTGACGAATCAACTCTCACTAAACATCAACCGGAATTTCACTGATCAACTAATGGAGCTTTACTTACCAAGCCAAGATAAGAACACAACCAAGAAAAAGAATCCAAACTATTACAGCTTATTGCATACTCCATCTGAGGACAAAGTAACTGATCCAAATCAAAGAATAACAACCGATGTCACAAACTTGTCTTCATCCTTAGCAAGCCTACCAAACCATGTCTTGAAACCTTCTTTGGATTTGATCCTATGTTCTTTTGAATTAGCCAAGACTGGGTCTGCTGAAGGCACGTTAATCTTAGGTATTGTCGCACATACAACTTCATTGTTCTTGAAATTCATGTCTCCTAATTTCACAAAGTTCGCCATTGAAAGATCCCGTCTAGAAGGTTATCTACGTTCCTTACACTCAAGAGTTGTCAATTTCAGTGAGGAAATCGGTATCACTAGAGGACACACTAGAGAATTGGATATTGTTGATCAATCCTATTACGAGCTAGAGAAATTTGCTGACTATGAAATAAGAGCAAAGGCCGTGTATGATACAGCTACTGACTTCATCGTTAAGTACACATGGGGGGCTGCAGGTTTGGTTCTTTGTGCTACTCCGATCTTCATTAACAAATTCTCTAACATTGTTGACCACAATACTTCTGCCAAGTTCATCACTAGTCGTCGTTTGTTGTTATCTGCCTCATCCTCTTTGGGTATGTTGATTCAATCAAGAAAGGATATCCAACAGGTTGTAGGTTATGTGAAGAGAATCTCGGAGTTCTCTGATGCTTTGCAGACCCTTGATGCATCCAACGATGACGAATCTGACAGTTTGAACAAAGGATTGATCTCATATGATAATAATAGAATTGAGTTCAAGGACATTCCTTTAATTACACCTGCTAACATTGTCCTACTGGAATCATTATCCTTCAAACTTGAACATGGCGACAATGTTTTGATTGCAGGTCCAAACGGTTGTGGTAAGTCCTCTCTTTTCAGAATTTTGGGTGGTTTGTGGCCTGTGACTAGGGGTGAGTTGACAATTCCAAAGGAATTTGAGAATGTTTTCTACTTGCCACAGAGAGCCTATTTATTCAAGTCTTCATTGAAGGACCAAATCATCTACCCTTCAACTACATACAAGCACAAATCCAACAAAGAACTCTATGAAATATTCCAAGTCCTTGAGTTAACTTTCCTACTACATGACAATGTTGCAATTGAAATGGCTAAGAACCCAAATCTTGAAGTACACGAAATCGATCCATTTGAAACCGTTAGAAACTGGCCAGAAGAGTTGTCTATTGGTGTCCAACAGAGATTAGCCATGTCAAGATTATACTACCACAAACCAAAATTCGCTGTCTTGGACGAATGTACCTCTGCCGTCTCGCCAAATATGGAACAATTGATGTATGCTCATATGCAAAAACTGAATATCTCTGTTCTATCGGTTGCTCATAGATCTTCTTTATGGCACTTTCATAACTATATCTTGAAGTTCAAGGGTGATGGTACTTACACTTTCAACAAATTGGATGCTGAAAAGAGATTGAGCTGGGAAAATGAATTGATCTCAGTCAATAAGGTTCTAAGAGACGTTCCTATCTTAGAGGCCAAATTGAAGGACTTGAGAATTGCCCAAGAATCTCAGGAGATTAGAAGATCACAATCACAATTGTTATTGAATCAACATGGAAGTGGTGTTAATAGTAGCTCGAGAGTTCCTCTTCATGCTGGGCGTTGAAGGAAGATTGTTATAGGCTATAGTAGATATTACTACGTCGTCTTTGCATTGTAAATATATATTATATATACAGAAACTCAATTAAGAACCATATTTCCCAAACTTTTGCTCCCATACCAACAACTTCCCAGTAAGTGAATCCATCAGTTGTAAACTTTCATTAGACTTTTCAAACAACTGCTTTATCTTCAATTTGGATTCTTCATCCTCCACAAACTTAATGAATTCATCTTGTTCCTTAGTGTTTTCATTGGCAAGTTCAACCTGAGTACGGCCAATGAACTCCAAGATGGCAGATACTCTCTTTCTCATATCATTCACTGTGGATCTTTGTTGTGGTAATCTTGGTTTAGTAGGTTTGGAAAAATCAATCTCTTCTTCTTCTTTGTGAGGAGATCTTCTTGAACTACTTGTTGGCACTGATGTATTTGATGAAGACGAGGTTAGTTTTTTACTGGTACTTCTTTTCGCTCCTCTTTTTGGTTTGGTTGTGGCACTGGTATCAACCGAATCATTGTTGGATTCAGATGAGTAATCTTTCTTATTTATCCCAGTAAAGTTCTTTGACTCTGGTTGTGACGTTTCTTTTTTAGAGCCTGGGATGGATTTATCACCTGACGTATCTGAACTCATATCTTTATCTGCTGCCTCAACTGAGTTCTCCTTCAGAGATTCACTTGCTGTTTTCTCCTTATGAGAAGAGTCCTTCTTCTTGGTATCAACATTGGAACTTTCTTCTTCTTCTTCATCTCTCTCAACCCTTTTACCATATTGAGAGTTGACATCATAGTTTTCTTGGTCGTCATCTTCTTCCTCTTCCTCCTCTTCTGTTCTCCTACTTCTTCTTCCTCCAATTCTCTTTGGTGTATCAGTCTGATCTTGTTTCTCAGCATCCTTCTTACTTTCCTCTATGGCCCTTTTGACCCAGGCGTCGTATCGGATTTCCTCTCTTGTTTTCTGTAGACCTCTCTTCTTCTTTGGTGGTTCTTGTTCGTTGGTTTCAGCCTTGGCGCTTTCTTCAGCCTTCATCTGAGAGGCGCTGACTGTTCGTTTGCCCTTTCTCTTGTTCTCCTTTGGTTGAGCAGGAAGGTACTTGGTTCTCTTACCATCTGGACTTATCACAAACTGATGCAGATCTGGCTTACATTTCTCACACCAGTACTTATCTGGAACAAGGGCATCATCGAAAATAGAAACACAATGGCCATGCTGCCAAACTGAACACTTCTCACATTGGATATAAAGTCCACTTTCATCTGGTGGTTCTTGGTTCCCACAAATACAACGTGTGATTTCTTCAGGAGCGTCTTCGTCTTCTTCGTCTTCCTCTCCTTCTCGTAATATCTCTTCGTCCTCTTCAACTGTTGGTTCGAGAAACTTGCTATCCTCTTCATCGTATTGCTCTTCCTCCTCTTCTGCCTTCTTCTTGTTTCTTGCCTGTCTGTGTGCCTTGGCGGTAAATACCATGATTCTTAGTTCTATTGGATGTTTATTGTTGAAGGATAAATATGGTGTGATATAGCTGATAAGTATTTTTCAAATCCTGAATGACTAATGAACCACCACACACCTTTATGAATTTCTGTTGAATTGTGAGTAATTTCTTCTCAAATTTTATTTCTGTAGTATCCTATTTCTGTTTATCCCTTGAGGCTTGAGGCCTCGACACAGAGCTTTTGACATCTCCACTTATTTCCAGAATTGTGCAAATGTCGCGAATGTTTTGCGTGATTATCGCGACAATCTTTGTGCAATATTGCACAGACTTTCCTAATTTGGATTTTTTTTAAGATTTGCATTATTTTAGGCTCACGTGATAATTCCATACATATTGTTATCAAGAAATTTTATATTTTAACAGTTTAATTTATAGATACATATTAGATATAGTATGACTTTAGTATGAACTTGAAATAAGGATATCTAAAAAGAAGAAGTGGGGGATCCTTTTAAAAGAATATTGTAGTTGAAACTTGGTGGACTTGTACTGAGATTGTTGTATAATTCTATTCTTTACCTATCGATGTATGTCACTTGATCTATCATCAACCTTGGTCTAATCCAATTTCTTCTCCTTTTTAGCAAGTTCCCTTCTTTCTAACCAGTTTGATCTCTCTTCACTTAAACTAATAGGCTCGAAATAACAAGAATCTTTAATATGAAACCAAGCAGCCAATCTCCAAGACAAGAAATAGTCAATAAAACCAGCTCTTCTAAGCTTATCAATACTGAAGTAATAACCAAGACCCAAAGAGGAGCCAATACCTAACCCAACCAGGACTTGTGGGATACTATGATAATAAAGATAAACTCTAGAGTACATCACACACCAAGACAGAATAGCCAAACCTGAAGTGGAAATAATCTTTCTGAACAAACCTAGGTCCTTCCATTGTGTCCATATTCTGATAGTCAAGTAAGTGGCAAAAAATCCCATGAATTGTGAATGGGCACTAGGCATACCATAACCACTTCTTAATCCAGAAGCCTGAAACCCTTCAAAATTATATGGTCTATCTTGTTTGATATGGTTCTTAGCAATGTTGTTCAAAACATCATTGATGACTTGACCAAAAGCCATCACAACTGGTTCAGCTTCACGTGTGAGAATGAACCATGACAGGTAGAAAACAAGGATACCAATTGGTAATAATGTGAAGAAAACTGACAAAAGACTGAATATGTCATCTGAATTGTAAAGAACATAAGTGTCGTCAAATGGTATTGGTGAGTACTGAAGTTCTATGGCCATGGTTGATAGTACCTTTTTGGGCGGGAGTGGAGGGAATTCACTGTTTGCGAAGTATGCTAGATTGGTTGGCCAAAGAATTGGTAATTGGGATTAAATATCAGATCAGAGATTTTGGAAATGTAAAGGGAAATTGTACGTATAATCGTATCGCATAGAATATCACGTGTTGAAACCTCGGAATTCGTTGGTATGGTTTTTTCCCTGGCTGACCACCGCGTAGCTCATAATAATATTAAAATGAACAGTGTTTGGTGTATTACGTTTAGTATCTGTTTAACCAAAGATTAATCACTTCAATAACATCTAAAGTATAATACTATGGGTAGCTGGTCAGAAGTAAGTTATTCCAAAAAAAAAAAAAAAAAAAAGAAGTCACAATTCCAATTTCTGAACAAACATCACAGAACCAATTGGATACTAACACATTTAATCATCAGGTATCGCGTGCCCAAGTCGTGAGACCACCAAAGGACACAAGTAACCCACCACAACCTACTTGCTGTGTATTTGATAAGCAGAGTGATTTGGTATGGGTTGGTGACACCGCAGGGTCTGTTGCTTCCTATGCAGAAAGTTCATTGACACCCTACACACGCTTCACGGCCCACAAGGATCCTGTGCTTCAATTGCTTCCATATGATAAGGGGATTGTCTCCATAGACTCGCATAGTATCAGACTGACTTCACAGAGGGGGCTTGTCGGTTACAGTGTTACAAGTGAGAGCTGTCCAGAGATGGAGGGTTTGGATTGTATGGCTTTTATTTTCAAGAATGAGATTTTGATCAGTTCTAAAAGCTCCCTCATAGAGTTTGACCTGGATAAGGGAAGAGTCTTGAACACGATGCCTCACGAGAAACAAGTGATAATTATGAGATCCAACAGGAACTACATCGCTTTGGGGAATTCAGATGGTACAATTGACATTTACAATCCAAAGAAGAAGGGGATCATCAAGACGTTTCATTCCAACTCGGTGACACTGTCAGACTTAGACATGAACAAGGACACCTTGATCGCTTGTGGGTACTCCATCCGCCATAATAACTATGTTCTAGATCCGTTCGTGAATGTCTATGATCTTAGAACCCTCCTGCCGTTGAATCCAATCTCCTTCCCTGCCGGAGCCATGTATGTTCGCCTTCATCCACGGCTGTCAAGCTCCGCTATAGTGTCGTCAAAGAACGGACAACTACAAGTGGTTGATGTCTACAACCCGTCCAATGTCCAGCTGTACCATGTCGACGCCAGGCCTAAGGTTATGGGGTTTGAGCTATCTTCTACTGGTGACTATATCTGCGTATTGGACAACTTCGCTATTCATTTGTGGTGTCAGAACACAGAATCGTCGCAAATGTCTGACATGAGGGCTCTTGAGTATGCCCAGCCAGAGGACTTCAGCAGCTATGAGTGTGCCAATATCGATGTTGATGACGATGACTTTCCTTTGAATAAAGTCGGTATGCCTTACTACAAGGACCAACTTCTCTCAGCCTGGCCTTATCAAGCCACCTTCAACAGTCAGGGCACCATACCTAAAACGATTGATCCTCTGTTGTTGGCGAACGCCACCTTGAATGCGAACAACATCTTGACCGGTGCATACGATGCTGCCAGATATGGCCGCCGTAACCAGGCCAAGAGATATGTCAACCTGGCAACCCAGGACTCTTCCAGGTTTCTCAGTGTCAAGAACAGCTCTGCCAATTCTCCCAGAAGATCCAAGAATAAAGAAGCTGCCAGCTTATCGCAGCCTGACCAAAGCATCTTCGACACGAAGAACGGCTCGCCACCAAATGCCTTCAAGAAGCTCAAAATCCAATACTCCCGCTTTGGGGTCGAGGACTTTGATTTCGACTGTTACAACCACACTTCTCTTACAGGGCTAGAATCCAATGTGGACAACAGCTACTCCAATTCTTTGCTTCAGTTGTACTCCCATGTCCCAGAATTCTTCAGCTTCACCATCTCCGAACTGGCCAAACAGGACTTGACTCCGGGCAACATACTGAGAGAAGCTGGCTATCTTTTTGATATGATGAACAAATCGCACGGAGGACACTTCAGGCCAGGGAAGTTTCAATCCAACTTCACCAACATGAGAGAAGCGAACGACGCTTCTTTGGTGCAGCGTGAAACAGGTCCGTCAATCCCTAACAATGCGGAGATCCCTCGTCTCCATGCCTACCATCGATTTCTCCTTGATAAGATCGCATATGACGAGGTCAGACAAAAGACCACCCCGCTTGCTATGGGACGAAAGACTCAAGTGGATGAACTCTTTGTCATTGAGACAGAAATCACGAAGCGCAGCCTGACAGGCATGCAGAACGCCTTGGATCTCAAGAGAATCTTGGAAGTGCATCACCCTCAAAACCCCCCACGTTTGGCCTCCCAACAGTCTGGGCCATCTGTTTTGAAATACATCGAAGGTGCTTTGAACCATACCGAAGTTGTCAGAAACCCACAGATCACTACCCAGAGAATCTCAATGGCTCGTCATATTCCTCCAATCTTGGCTATCAATCTTCATTTGGACTCGGAAGACCTGAAACAAATCCGTAATACTCCGAACTGGTTGCGTCCATATTTCTTCACGGCTCGTACCAATTCCGGCTATGTATTGATCGACTCTCTACGTCACCAGGATCAGAACTCCGAGTTCTACCAGAAGTACTCATTGTTAGGTTATGTTGCTGAAATCACTGATTATGAAACCCAGAAAACCCACTTTGTCACATTTGCTCAATGTCTTGATTTGGCCAACAATTGCATGAACTGGTACCTGTTCAATGATTTCCTTGTCACGCCAATCTCGGAAGAAGAAGCCTTGGACATGAGTCATCATTGGAAGACTCCGGTTTCTTTGATCTACAGGAAGAACATCGGTGGATCTGGGAACTTCCAAACAGAAGCATGGAAAAATGGCTTAGAAGACGAGATTCTTTATCGTGATTTTTTCGCACGTGGTACAAGAGAGGGCAAAATCATCGAATACGAAACTTTAACCAGAGAAGAAGCTCCACAGCCTGGGTCTTTGATTGCTATCGATGCAGAATTCGTAACACTGGAACAAGAATTGTTCGAGTTCAAATCAAATGGTGTCAAGACTTTAATCAAACCAAGGATCCACACTTTGGCCAGAGTATCTGTGGTGAGAGGCGATCCAAACTCTCCAAAGTATGGTGTCCCATTCATTGATGACTACGTTGTTGTCAGAGAGGAAATTCAAGATTATTTGACGTCCTATTCTGGCATCGAGCCAGGTGATTTGAACCCTGAGACTTCCAACAAACCACTGGTGGAACTGGACGTAATCTACAGAAAGCTATGGCTATTGGTGAACCTTGGATGTGTTTTCATTGGTCATGGGCTAGCTAATGATTTCAGAACGATCAATATTGCTGTTCCAAAGCATCAGGTTAAAGATACAGCTGTTTTCTTCCATAAGGGTCAACGTATCTTATCCCTACGTTACTTGGCCTATTCTTTGCTAGGTAAGAGGGTTCAGACAGGTAACCATGATTCGATTGAAGATGCCTTGACTGCCTTACAGATCTATGAGAAGTACGTTGTTTTGAAGAATAATGGGAACTTTGAAGAAGTTTTGGATATGATTTATAGACAAGGGCAGATCCATAAATTCAGACCTCCTTCTGATGATGACGAATGAGATAATCTATTATTGATAGTGATGTGGATTAAGTGAGTATATTTATATGTAATAGAAAAGAAACAAAAAAAAAATGATAAAATTTAAAATGTTGATGACATTAACGTAGCAAATAAATTTAATCGCTATATGAAATTCATATGCTACTAATTCGAACAAATATATGATGTATATGAAAAGTTTTGACAGTCGATCAATTGATAAAATTAATTAAGACTTTTAAAAAGAGAAAGAAATGTGGGGCCAAAAAAAAGATAACGACGTCTACAGGACTCGAACCTGTGCGGGAAATCCCAAAAGATTTCTAATCTTTCGCCTTAACCACTCGGCCAAAACGCCCCTTTTCTTTTTTCTTTTCTCTGTATTGAAAATCAGTTTTGTGTGTGTACAACTACAGAACCTTACTCAAATACATTTCTATTGCATTTTAAGTGATTCCAATAATATCCTATAATCTTCCTAGTATTGAAACATTCAGAATTGTACTTAAATAGCTACACAGAGCCAAGATACGAAGATACAAAGAAAGACCTGAACATATTGATCAAAGTCACGTGAGTATCTGTAGTTTATGGTCTGGAATCCGCGGAGAAAAACTGGAAAAAATCATTGAAAGTTTATTAAATGCATGTCGAGAGATATACAATAACATCACGATTCTCTAGATATCTTATTCATATTACCTGACAGACCATCCACTATTTATCTCCTCCATACACCACATATAATAATGTCCACAGTATTCCGTTCTCTCAGCACACTAACGACCCGTGCCTTACCTCAAATTGCCCGTTCAATCCATACCTCCAGCACTAACTTTGCTCTTACATCAGCTCGTGGTTTCACTCAAACTATCACCAGACCAACTTTATCTCAAAACATTACCCAACAGTTAGGTTTAAGAGGATTCAAGGTTAAGACTGCTGTCAAAAAGATGTGTGATGACTGTTATGTTGTCAGAAGAAAAGGTAGGGTTTACGTTTACTGTAAGACCAACAAGAAGCATAAACAACGTCAAGGTTAAAAACTCTGGATTTCTGAATAATTTTAGAAGCTCAATAAAAAAAGTAGAATGTGAGATTGAAATGGGGGGTTATCAGAATTGTCGTCTTAAATAGGGCACTGTTCTTTCGATGAACGCATTAATTTCATCGACATATAGGTGAGTTGAGTGACGCTTGTATATATACTGTTATCTCTAATATGATTTGATATTATTGAATTGAATTTTTTTCTTGAAGATTACTTGTCATTACAATAACTACGAAGAAGAATTCTTTCGAGTCTGTTTTAGAAAGCAAATTGGTTATGAAAAGTAGGGTGTCTGCAGACTGTAAATACATTAATAATCAGATAGTAGGTCAAAAAATTCCATAACACTTATAATATAAGTGTACCGGGTTGCTTATAGTTCGACAGTTAAAAAAATAGATTAGAGTTTGAAAGCCTCTAATCGCTCACTAAAACACGAGTAAAGATATATTTCGAAAGTGAGTGACCCTGAAGCTAACAGCATTTCTGTTAAATATAAAGTGCCAAACACTCGGAAAACAGAGAATGAAGCTGACAACTTTCACAATGGAACAATTCAATCCACTTATCATATATAAGAAACCATTCAAAAACAAGTATCATTCCACATCATTTAATTCCCCCCCTAAAAAAACTCCAAGAGACCTTTTATGATACATCATATTATGACAAGTCAATTGATAAAGTCTCAACAGGCCCGTATATATAACAGCTATCTTGAAATTGAATATTACTGATAAATAACCCATATAAATATTACGGCATGGAACTAAAATAAGCTTGATATTCCAATAACAAATACTTTTTAAACAAACACGTCACATGCAATTGAAAGAAAAATACCTAGATTCTAGAGAGACAAATAATGAATAAAAGGCTTAAGCCAGTGATCTTAAAAATTCATGAAGACCCACCCAGGTAAATAGCCCTTCCCAAATTAAGATTGATTGGTGAAATTGCTTGCAATTATCTCCAAAATATTTATAAACGTTTAATATGTACCAGTTTGTGCTAAAACATCCAGATAATTATAGATAAGTATTTAAAGCACCAATAAAATTTATAAATAAATTAATTTCTCTACCTGAATAATTTATAATTTATAATTTATCCATGGTAAGGGGCAGATCAATAATATATAATTAGGCATTAAGTATATATGTATATTATTCATAATTTATTAAGATAATTCATAATTAATTTGTGGTAAAGAAAACACTAAAAATTAATATATAGTATAACAATTAGAAAATAATTTTTAACTAATAATTTTTTTTATAAATATATATATATATAAATATTAATATTTTAAAAAATATATAATTTTGAGCTACAAAATTTGGCTATATATATAGATTTAGAATAATTTATAATAATCATGGTTTATTTATCATTCACAATTCCTATTGAGAGCTGTAATTTAACGCTTTTGAGACCTTTCTCTATACGGGTTTCTGTACCCTTTCTGTTTTTTCAATTTCTTGTATACTAAGCTTACATTTTGTCCATCCAAGGTCTGATTTAATTCTAATATTATTTCTCGGATGCCTTGTTAAGATTTTTTTGTTCACTGGGTTCACGTTTTTCCTCAGGTGCTTCGATTTCATAATATTTTTCCACCTGTTCTATTTTTCCATCTGCATATTAATTCTCGGGTACCTTGTTTTATTATTTCCACCTGTCATCATATCATTTCAGGAGTCTCTGATTTTGAATCACGTGAACTTAAATTATGTGATAATATAGTAAAGAAGGAATTTTAAAACAAAAAAAGGCGCTGGTGGTTTAGCGGTAAAATTCAAAGTTGCCATCTTTGAGCCCCCGGTTCGACTCCGGGCCAGCGCAATCTTTTTTTGTTACCTAATCTGTTTTTCTTTTTTTTTTTTGAAAATTTGGACATGCAGTTGAGCACACAAAGATTTTTCCAAAACTTTGAAAAATCCGGGACTTTTGCATATGCTGGTGTGTCTGTGCACTGAAACTTGGTTTATTATTTGGAATTTTATTCCACCATAAAAACGACATCGTGTCTTACAAGTTACTAAACTTACAACAAGCGAATTGGTGAAAAATTATCTGTACATATTCAGAAATGGCTCAATTCTCAGCAATCCACAAACTTTAAGGATTCATACACTCATGAAATCTCCTGTCTAAGCGAGATCGTGATGTTGGGAGTGATTCTTTTCAGGACTAGAAGCTGAGATTTTAAAGAACTAATCGATTATACAGAATACTCTGTTATTTGATGTAAGACATGATAAATCCAAGGAAAAACTAGGAAGATGCCATGTTTCTGACACTAAAAGATCTAGATTAGCCTAACATTAATATTCTAAAACAAATTCCTATATTTATCAAGCTAATTGACGGATAAACCCATATTCCAAATTATCTTGTATAAATCTGTTTTTCAATCCAACAATCGTTGTATTTTTACCTTTACCATAGATCAGTTGACATTCCACATTGTTTGGTTTCATAGCAGTATCCAAAGGACTCTCTATAAGATGATCCAAGTTGAAGATGAAAGAAATTTTGTACTTAATCTTTCTTACCCTATCATACTTTAGTAAATGAACTTGAAAGATATCTCCCCTTTCCACTTCATGAATCACTGAAACCGGATATTTGGTTCCCAAAAAGAACAAATCTCTTTCAAACTCAGTCAACATCATAGACAACGAGTACAATCCTTGAACAAATTTATCGATTGGTTCAGTTTTCTTGTTCGCAACGTATCTCTCAAGAACATGACGTGTCAAGCCTGGCTTGATGGACATCGGGATAACCACAGAGCGTTGAGACTCGTCCAAGATATCATAAGTTATTTGGATTTTGGAATGAGTGAGATTGAAATGGACGGTTGAATTTACCAATTTGATGAATTTTATTCCTGATATTTTTAATTGCCATTCGAATTCTTCAGTGTCCTTTCTCAGTCTTTCTTGGAAATTGATGTCTGTATTATCCTTGATGTATTTCTCCTTGGTTTTTATATCCTGTATTAAGTCAGTGTTATCAATTGAGTCGGTGTCCAACTGAGATAATTCTTCTTGAAGTGATTGTAATTCAGCCTCTTCTTTGGTTAGAGAGTCTAATTCTTGAGATAATTCTAATCTTGAATTTATCAATTCTTGTGATTTGGAAGTTTCTAAATCTTGAAGTTTCTCTTTAAGAATTGTCAATTCTTTGTTGGAATCTTTCAAGATTTCAACTACTTGCTCTTCAAGTTTTTCTAACCTTACCAACGTTTCATTACCTCTTTCTATATCTTCGTGGATCTTGCGGCCGTTCTCACTTAAACCAACAACCAACTCTTGATAGAGCATGTCCCTCCACTCCAACAACTTCTTCTCAGCAACCTGATCAGAGTATTCTTTCATTAAGATGAAATGATCACTTAAAGACCTTTGTAAATTGAAAGATTGGGCAAGGTAATATTCCTTGACGAAATTAGGATTATCTTGAAGGAACTCTGATTCCAATTTCTCAAAAAACACCTTCAATTCAAGAAGGTTTTTGAGGATCTCAAGACAACCAAAATGGGACAAGGCCAACCAAGGAACATTACAAGATCTGGCAATAATATAATGTAAATCTGAAGAGATGAAATCATCACCACTAACGATCCGATCTGGATATTTCACACGTTCAAAAGCTCGTTGATATTGATCCAAGACATCCAAAGTACCGAAAAATTCGATAGAGAGATCCTTGAAAAATTGCTGGATTGTCACAGGCGTGTAATTATCATCAAGAACAATCTTCTCTGATTGCGCATCAGCCAATGGGACCTTCGTGGTAGTTGAACTAGAAACAGATGACGTGGTCTTACGATTCAGATCGAAAGGAATTCTATCCAGAGCAGTCAAGGACCGTCTCTTGTTGCTTGCTTCTTTTAAAGGAGTGAAACTTGGAGGCAATGGTTCGTCTTCCAACACAAATGGTTCAGGAACAGCTAGGACCTCAGAGGCTTGTTGGTATTTATTCGTGGCAATGTTCTGATCAATTGAAGGATCTAATTGTCCTTGTTCATTCGGATCAGTTTGTCTGGAGGAAACAGTTGAACCAGTCTGTTGGAATTCAGAAGAAGAAGAAGTTTCACGACGAGGCCTTTTTGGAGTCATAGCGCTTAGTTTGGTCTTAATTTGTTGAAGGATATCGTCATTTGCCGAAGAGTATCTTCTCTTAGAGGACATTGGGGAGCCTGTTTCAGTGGTATGGGATCTCTTTGGCTTGATTGGTGTTAGATATTCAGCGACAGGGGAGTTGGATTTAGCGATATTACTTTCCGATGATGATCCTTGGCTTGTCCCGATCGGTGGCGATTTGGGAGTGGCAGAGGTAGACGTTGGTTGAGGAGGTGGTGTAAGAGGTGGAACAACTGGGGTGACTTCAGCGGTATGGCTGCTCTGTAACTGTGTTGAAGTCATCAGGATATCTTGCGAAGGAGTAATAAAATTGGCAATGGTCCTATTCAAATGAGTGTTCATCATAGTCAACTCGTCGTCAATTTCTTCTTCGTCATCATCCACGTTGAACTGAGTGATTTCCATGCTTTGTTCCTCTTCCTCGTCGTCAAATATCGGATCCTGTTGTTCTTTAGCAGGGCCAGACCTACTGGTCTGTTCATCGTTTCTTGCAGGAGGCTTCTGTGCAGTGGCGGTGTTCTGAAGACCAGTCAAGTCCATCTCCATCTCGCTATTGAACTGTTCATCATTTCCAGGAGCACTGTCAGTAAGAGTGAATATCTGTGTGAAATCCATAGTGACTTCTTCGTCGTTCACCTGAACTGAAAGTTGCTGAACAGCCACTGATTCCCTGCCGTTAAAATTTGCAGCTATATCCTCTGTTTCATTGACACTTGCTGTTCCATGCTGAGCAGCAACTTGAAACTTCCCCGTCAAATCCATATCCATCTCATCTTCGTCTTCCTGTCCGTTGGTAGCACTGTTCTCCTTCAGCAGCCGTATATCATACTTACCAGTCAACTCCATATCGTCAGTCGTATTCTGCTCATCCAGATCCTCAGTAATGCTCTGATTTCCACTTTCATCTGGATCAAACAGTGCGGTGATACTACCGAAAGGCCTAGCGACAGTACTCTGAGAAGGCCATTCTCCATGGTCTTCAGTTTCTTGCGCAAGATCTGTCCTCTGTTTGGATTTCTCCTGTGCAATCTGTCTGTTGATGAATGTCAACGATTGAGTTAGATCCATGGTCTGCTCAGTGCCGTTATCATCTGCATCAACTGCCAAGGTCTTGAGGCTTTGGATCTGATTGGCATGAATCATAGTCAGCATCATGTCTTCATCCTCTGCTTCTCCTCCTCCTCCTCCTCCTCCTTGTTGTTGTTCGGGATGTGGGCGTGGTATGAGCTGTACATTTTCTTCTACACCCATACTTTGTTCGTCGCTATCTTCATCCTCAATATCACTACTGTCCACTAAGATCTTTCTAGCATCATCATCGTCATCATCTTCCTCAACATGGGTTGTCTCAGGATGGGTCGTTTGGATCTCTGTAGGCTGATCCTTGGTGGCATTAAAGTTTCCATGTGGCAGAGAAGCAATTGTTTCTCTTCTCTTTATCAAACTCTGATTCGGGTTTGATACGGGAATCAAGTCAATCTTATGCATAGTAACCTCTGGAGCGAACGACACTCTTCTTCGCTGGCTCTCTCTCTTGTTCTTCTGATTGATCTCATTCACAATAGCAATGGCAGCCTCTGATGAAAGCGTAGTAGTGGCTGGGTTTTGAGCGCCTTCTACGTTATCCTTGCCCGTTGTAACACGAAGAGGGAAACCATGGATAGTTGATCTTCTCCCTTGAAGTGTTGAATCATCAGGACCTTGAGGCTTGAGAATTCCCTTCGATAATGATTCTCTTTTATTGGAAGAAGGTGATGATGATTTCTGTTGTGTTGGAACAGCCTTAGAAGGGACTTGTTCTGGATCGTTCTCTGTATCTTTTCCCTGTGGCATTGTTTGTAATATTACAGGTCTTGATAAAATCTGGGAGTAATAGCTTAAGATATGTGATGAGATAGAGAATCGCAAGGGTCTTGCTAACTCGACAAAGTTCTTAGCTGTTAAAACTTAGATAGCTGATCGATCTGATTGTATATTGATTTTTATGATTTATCTTTGTTTGTTTACAATCTAATATTAATTTTGGTGCGCGCGCGGTGATTTAACGAAATGTCGTTACTATAGCAACCACTTTACTTTCTTTTAAAGCCACCCGCGAAGAGTTTCTAGTCTTTAGATCCAAATAATTTAAATTTGGAAACAGATATAGCCGTAATATAACTTATATTGGTTTATTCCGAGGTACATACGTCATACAACAAATATGGTCACACGTTTTATTATTATACGATTTATGTTATAAGAACACTTTCCCCACATTTTATACTTATGCCAATTTATACTACATATAGAAAATGTTTATAAGAATTGATAGTTATTTCAGTGACTCACACAACCCATAAATTCCAGTCTATAATACGTAAACAACGCATAATTAACTTTGGAAACTGAGAAATACAACAATTTGTCTTCACCCAGGGATTTTTATATATCCAAAATGATCTACTTCTCAGATCCGTCCTTACAATCCACCAGTAAATTTTGTTGAAGACGTCCGAGATAGTTTAGTGGCTAGAATCTCCGTTTGTCGCATGGTGGACCGGGGTTCGATTCCCCGTCTCGGAGTTTATTTTTTCAAAAATTCTGCAATTTTTGCCAACTGCTCTCTTATATTCATAACCAACAATCCATACACATTTCCTCCTGGATTTGAATTCTGAAAATGCTTCAATCCACCAACCATTAAAACTTCCAAAAACATCAAATAATACCTTATAAAACAACAAATTCTTTGATCGCAAAAGTTGTTTCAAAATTCCATTCCAGCTTTTAAGTCTTATACAGTAGCAGTCTCAATTCTTCACACACGCACACCAGCATAAGCAAATGTACCTGGATCATGTAGAGTTTTGAAAAAAAAAAAAAAAAAAAAACATTGTGCGCTCAACTGCATGTCCAAAATCTCAAAAAAAAACAAAATTGAGTAAAATAAAAAAAAATTGCGCTGGCCCGGAGTCGAACCGGGGGCTCAAAGATGGCAACTTTGAATTTTACCGCTAAACCACCAGCGCTTGTTTTTGCTTGTCAAAAAGCTTTATCGAACACGTTGACAGAGGTTCGAGTCACGTGATTTGAAACAATTCAATTATTTGAGGGCTTGTTGTTAAGAGCATATATTATGACTGAAGTGAATACTGCATAATATTATTCTAAGATATAGTCATGCGATCATATAAAATTCTGAGTAATTACTAATCATATCGTGTGATTATATACACCAAGACTTGACCTTCATGGGCATATAATCTATGGTCATATCATGCGTTGTTTACGTATTATAGACTGGAATTTATGGGTTGTGTGAGTTACTGAAATAACTATCAATTCTTATAAACACTTTCTATATGTAGTATAAATTGGCATAAGTATAAAATGTGGGGAAAGTGTTCTTATAACATAAAATGTAAAATAATAAATCGTATGACCATATTTGTTGTATGACGTATATCGGATAAACGTAATCCGATCATGGAAGTCGTATCTCGGAATAAACCAATATAAGTTATATTACGGCTAATTTAGCTGATAACTTCTATAAAAACAAACATTTTTTTTTCAGAGTAACATTTCATATTTATTTCATTTTTATACATGATTTGCACCTAATCTCTTTCCCAATTTCCTTCCTATTCTATTTTTACTATACTAGACCTGAGCACCGTAGCCAAATCGTA
>JAKUBK010000226.1:0-35588 GCA_030566875.1 Waltiozyma chaumierensis | reverse complement strand
CCTCCCCACTCCATGTGAATCTGCCAACACGTGCGACATATTGCGGCCTAGTAACCTCTCAGGTACTCTATACCGTACTGGTACATCCATGTTATATGCAGTATACTGTTGGCTTTTAGGTTGAAATATCCGCTCAAATGCAATATTTAGCGGTTAAGGGACATTAGAAATATTAATTTTATAGTACCTTAGTGGTAATCAACTACCTATCGAAATGACTGATCGCTTTATATTAACATCAGCTGAATATATTCATATAATAATGAACCAAATGAAATTGTTGGAGAGGAGATGAAATTTTTTTTGCACAATATTAATAATAATAATAATAAGAATAATAATTATTATCATCATCAATAAATTCATTTAGTGTTCAGTACTATATACATCTATCAACTATAACCACGTCTCTCAACTCACTACAATAGATTCTAATGCCACTACTTGATCATCATCTTCTTCTTCAAAGAGACGATCTCATCGAAGCAGCTGCAGTACCAAGCTGTGCTACTGAGAACACGATTGAGACCAGTATGGGTCTTCGGATCCTTTCTATCTTTATGATTCTAATATCTTCAGCCTTTGGTACCTTTTTCCCGCTTTTGGCGTCTAGATTCTCATTTATTCGACTTCCAGACTTTTGTTGGTTTTTCGCTAAATTCTTTGGTTCTGGTGTCATCATAGCCACTGGGTTCATGCATTTATTACAACCAGCCAGTGAATCTCTCAGTGAGGAATGTCTTGGGGATAACTGGACTGGGTATCCTTGGGCCTTTGCCATTTGTTTGATATCGTTGTTTGTTCTTTTCCTTTCTGAGATTGTGGCTCATTATTTCGTTGCTAAGGCAAGTGGGTCCTTTGACAGTGATCATGATGATATTGAAATGCAGTTCAGCCATTCTCACTTTGGCAATCCACAAAGTCATAGCCATAGCCATGAACATACACACACGGTTCAAGTGGCTGATGATTCCAACTCGTCCAACCTCAGCTTCACCGAGGATTTAGAGACAAACTTGATCCTTAAGGAGACTGAACAGTGTTCGAAATCCCATGACAAAGATCAACTTGAAGAACAGCAAGCAGCAGCAGCAGCTTTACCATCTACCTCAGCCAAACATCAGCTACAGTCCTCTTCGATTCCAGGAGTAAACCATTTCTCTCACGATGCCTCTCATGAATCCCTCCACGAACCAGCATCCACAACAGCGACAAGCAAAGTAGCAGCAGCCAAAACCTCACACGAGAAATACCTCAACCAAGTTCTCTCCGTGTTTGTTTTAGAATTCGGTGTTATTTTCCATTCGATCTTTGTTGGTCTTTCGTTAGCCGTATCTGGCGATGAATTCAAAACTCTGTTCATTGTGTTAGTCTTCCATCAAATGTTTGAAGGGTTGGGGCTTGGTACTAGAATAGCCGAGACTCCATGGGATTCCAAATCCAAATACACTCCTTGGATCCTTGCCTTTGGTTTCACCATTTCGACACCTATCGCCATAGGGATTGGGATTGGTGTCAGCAACTCCTTCATTCCAGGATCTAGATCCGCCTTGATCTCCAATGGGATCTTTGACGCCATCTCTTCAGGGATTTTGATCTATACTGGGATTGTCGAGTTGATGGCGCATGAGTTTTTGTACTCGAACCAGTTCAAGAAGAAGGATGGGTTGGGTAAGATGCTTGGGGCTTATCTCTTGATGTGTTTGGGTGCCGGGTTGATGGCCTTGTTGGCCAAGTGGGCTTGATGCTTGAATATTATATACATAACATATACATATATAACATATACATACATATATCCAGAGATTTTATTGTTAAAATTTTGCATATATTTAATAAATATATATATATATATGCTTCCTGTCTTTAAGCAACGGCATCCTTTGCCACACTCAACGCCCTTTCAAAGGTCTCCACCAACTGTCCGGCCTCCTCGAGACCAATGCTGATTCTAACCAGATTTCTATCAACACCCCATCTCTGGACCTCCTCCAGTTCAGTGTAATGGGCTAAGATGGTGTAAGGACAACACAGAGTGAAGTTGGTGCCTAAAGATGGGCCCTTGGACAACTCCAAGGCATTGAAAAACCCACGAGCAGCTTCAGGCTCATGAAACACTACGGAGATCAACCCACCGTATCCACCAGCGGCTGTCTTGATCTGCTCGTAGTATTGAGCAGAGCTGTTCAAGGACGGATAATAGATGTCCTTGATCAGTTTGGAATGGGTTTGAAACAATTTGACAACGATTTCAGACGTTTGGTTCACTTTGTGGGATCTGCTTTCAAAATCACGGGAGTTCCGTTCCAAGTAAATGGCGTCTTCTCCCCAATACAGATCCTCGTAGTTGCTGGTGAGATACTGTTTGAAAGCCGTGTAATAACGGGACTTTGGATTCAAAACCATCGATCCTCCCATGACGTTGGAATCGCCAGAGAACACCTTGGTCAACGAAGAAGCAACGATATCTGCGTATGGCAACACGTCGATGTTGAGGAAGTTGCCCACAGTCTCGTCAATGATCACGGGGAAGTTGTACGTGTCGGCCAATTGTCTGGCCTTGATCAAGTTCGGGGTCTTTAGAAGAGGATTCGAAGGACATTCACAATAAAACCCCTGGATTCTCTCGCCGGAATCCAAAAGAGCCTCCAACTCCAACAACGAGTCATCGTCACCAAACCCAAAGAAATGAACACCAGGCCCGAACTTCTTCAACACGTTCAAAGTGTCGACGTAAGGAAACCCAAAACACACAGACTTACAATTGCCGCCAGTGTCATTCGCAGAAAGATTGACAATATGGGCGTTGAAAATAGCAGCCATTCCAGATGGATACAAATACACATCATCTTCACTTAAGCGGTCTTTTCTATCAGCAGCACTTGCTGCTGCTGCTGCTGCTTCTTGATGTAATTTCCCAGCAATTCGTTTCTTTAAAGTGATCTTAGCCTCTTTAGCGAATTCCAAATTCAAATTCCTTCCGAATCTTTCTTCGATAAAGGTTCTATATTCCAAATTATCCAGCCCTGGTTCCGAAGCGGTGATTTGCAATTCCTGTAACACATACTCGGCCATTCTTGAAGAGATCCCTTCGCCTGAATGTTGCCAGTATTGTTTTGCTATGGCCCATTGCGATTCAGGGAGAAACACTATGGCGATTTTGGCTTCGGAACGATAAGTTTCTTCGTCTTTGCTCTTTGGTTTCGGGGTGGCGATTTGTAAGATTCTGATTGTCAATTGATCGGATGATTTGGCCTTGATGAATTCACGACAACGTTTGGCAACGGTATAGGTTGGAAAGATAAACACCTTTTCGCCTTCACGGGCATACTTATCTTCCAAATAGGCGGCCAATTCTTGCACTTTGGAGTGGATGAAGAATCGAGGATATCCTGACTTCATATGATCTGTCACCCACGATTCACCTTCTTCATAACCCACAGTGGCTTCCCAAGTTGGTAAAGTGACACTAACGGCATGTGGAGTGTTGTTTGGAATGGTGGCCCCGATTTTTTGAGACGGTTTCTCACTGGTAGAAGATGCTGGCATTTCAGTTGGTATTCTGTGTCCTAACTAGCTGGATTTTGTTTTTGGTTAAATGATTATCTAGTGGTATTTATTTATACGATCAACTTCAACAGAAAAATGATTCATCAGAGTCGTCCCCAAAACGGCCTGTTTTTTTTTTCGTTGGGCGCACTTAACTCTTACAACCGCCACAATTTCTATACAGATAATTGTATGGCTGAGTATGAAAACACTTACCACACATGTAGAAGTTAATTAGATCACCTCTTTGAAATAAAACAACAACCATATATATATATTTGATCTAGTAATCTACTCCACATTTCCAGACAAAATAAATCGTATAATAGATCTCAACCTAAAGTTTCCGTGCCTGGAAACGGACCCCACCTGATTGATAATTTATGGCGTACATCCAAACACCACCATTATATTCACTCCAACTCACGTGATTATCCTCAGAAACAGTAATACTATTTATTTTATTATTATTATTATTATTATTATTATTATTATTATTATTATTATTATTATTTTACCGTCTGTTTTTCTTCATTCCATTCCCACGATGATTGGTATTATCACCACCATGCTGTCTCTTATTGCCACCATGTGAATGTCTATCATTTCTCTGGTCGTTCTCATACTTATGGTGTTGTTGCTGTTGCTGTTGTTGTTGATTGTTATACGGTTTGTTGTTGCCGTTTCCATTATTAGAGTAACTTTGTTGTTTATGTCTCTGCTGCTGCTGCTGTTTATGAGCAGGTCCTGGTTGAGATTGCGGAGTTGAAGAATGTTGTTGGTTGTCCCTTGGACCAGATAGTAGGCCTTGTTCTTGCTGATGTTGTTCTTGTTCTTGTTCTTGCTTCTGTAGCTGGTAAGGACCCAAAGCCTTATCAGCGTTTGTATACGTTGGCCTCTCTATCAGAGGAGCAGCAGCTATGTTAGCGGGTTCTGGCTGGTTGACCAGGTACGTTGTGAACTCCACCAATAAGTTCTGCAACGCCGTGAGTTCATCCGGCGAGCCTTGCTCTCCCCTTTCAAAGAAGGCTGATCTGATTCCATTGCTATGGTCATTGAACTCCAATAAAACCGGCATCTCGGCTGAGACATTGCTGACATATTGCGAGATCACATCGGGAATAGAAATCGTGTCTTCGTAATCAACCAGTCTCAACAGCTCAAACAAACGGGAGAACTCCTTGTTGAAACGGAACACATTGTCAAGATTCAACTCCCTGCTGTTGCTAGTCGTCCGGTCAGCCCTCAATACCACACCATCAATCTCTCTGCGGATCTTTACAGGTGTCACGTACACCTTGATGAACTCCTCCAACCCAGCAAGAAGTGAAGCAGGTGTTCCCATGGAAAAACTATGGTAGTTGAACAATTCCAATTGGACATTCTTACGAAGAAACCCGTACACCAATTGGTTCAATTCCATATTTGCAGGTTCTTTGGACCCAGGCAAGACAGACATGGATTTGAATAGCCTCAATGAGGCAAATAGCATCTTGTTCCAGCTGTGGTATTCGTAAGCATCCGTCAATGGGCCTGGATACTTCTCCAGATGTGATAACAATCTAAGACGTTGTTCTAAGTCTGAAAGACCTGGCGCCATAGGAATTGGATTTGGGTTTCTTTGGAATGTTCTGATTGGTGCTTGTCCCGCTGGTCTTTGTATCCCTGGACCACCACCGACAGATTGATTGATAGTATTGCTACTGTTATGATTGATATTGCCATTATGAAGAGGCGCTTGGTTGATCTGGGGCGTTACAGGGACACTACTGGTCGATCCTGAAGGTGGGCCATTCATTTGTTGTGCAGATGGCGGTGGTAGTTGCTGTTGAAGCATTGGTGATCCTGAATTGGTTGGTTGAGGAGACATTTGGTTTCTAGGAGGGCCTGATTGATTGATGGAAAGCAGTGGACCTTGTGGTCTCGATAGATTTTCACTATTGTAGTTATTCTGCATTGGGACTCCTTGGTATTGTGGCTCTTGGTAAGAAGATGCTGGATGCATATGACCTGTGGACTGAGGAGGTAGAGCTTGCTGATATGAATGAGAAGACGATGACGAACCACGAGGTGAAAGAGCATGTATAGGTGTGTGGCTGCTATTATTCGTATCTTCAGGTTTCATTTCAGTCATTTGGTAACCTTGTGTTTGTCTTGCACCATCGCTTCCTTGTTGTTGTTGTTGAGCATTTGATCTGCCGCTACGAGATAAACGTGGATCACCCATGACCCTGTCACGCATTGGTGGAGGGCCTTGCACTTGTGATCGATCATTATACTGGGACATTTCGAAATCCAAGACAAGTTTCAGTAGTGAAAGATGCTGTTTCGAGGTTAACAGTTCTATGAACTACGTACGATTGACAATTTAAGTATGTGGTATTCTTTCGCTATGGAAATCCTTGGGCGGGACTCCGCGATTTTCAGTGTAACAACAGTTTATGAGCAACTCGATCAAATATCCCTTTTAATATCCAGATTTGTGGTAATACAGCAGCAATCTTCCCCATTTTCAGGTCTCAGCAGAGTCAGGGACATTATAATCAGTTGTATTCTCTTTAGTCCGTGACCTTGTGAAGAACTTGTGGTGGCAAATTCAGATTCTTTGTATAAGTTTTGCTCCTTCAAAACCCTCTGCTTACTAAGCAGGCCCATACTAATTTCTATGTTAAAAACATTTGACTTTGGAACTTTTGCTGCCACTGACAAGTCCATAAACTTTTCCAACTGAATC
The DNA here is from genome assembly GCA_030566875.1 of Waltiozyma chaumierensis. NCBI lineage: Eukaryota > Fungi > Ascomycota > Saccharomycetes > Phaffomycetales > Wickerhamomycetaceae > Waltiozyma > Waltiozyma chaumierensis. The sequence goes on along the minus strand of JAKUBK010000226.1, from coordinate 29,305 downwards.
TAACAGCTTTAGTATTTATAGAAATCGAACCATATTTCCAACCACCAGCAGTTGCTCATCCACATTTCCAATTCCATATATGACCAGTATATTCTATTCATAATGTTTTCCAAAATACCGTTTCTCAAAAGACTTTCAGCTCCACTTTTCAAAACAACACTATCTTACACTGGGAAGAGAGTCCTATTGGTGGTATCATGGCTTCCAGTAGTGATGATTTTCAACGAGCATGTCGCTTACGTTGGTAGAATCGAAGGCTCTTCAATGAGACCAACAATGAATCCGTCGTCCACCTCCTTACAAGATTGGGTGCTTCTCTGGAAATTCAACGTGAAGGATCATTTACAGATCAATGATGTTGTATTGTTCAGATCACCAACCAATCCAAACAAGGTTCTCTGCAAAAGAATCAAGGCTGTTCAGGGGGATGTGGTGGCCACTAGACATCCTTATCCTCGTGATACATGTGTCATTCCAAGAAATCATTTATGGGCTGAAGGTGATAATGTCCATTCCATAGATAGTAATAATTTTGGTCCTATTTCTAGAGGGTTGGTATTGGGTAAGGCTACCAGAATCATCTGGCCTCCTCAAAGATGGGGTGCTGATATAAGCACTGGTGGTAGGGAATGTAGAATGAGTTTCATAACTGGGGAATACGACGATGTTCAAGAGATCATTTAAACATAGATAGATAGAATTCGAGAAGTACTGTAAATAATAATTAACGACTTTATGACCTAAAACGAGATATATATATATATATATCCAATAATAGTTAGAACGAGAACCTTATACTGATCATCTATACAGCTCAGATGTAAGAAGAATCATGAGGTATACAAATACAATTCCACAATGATCCAAATAAACAAATGACATCCTTAATTAAGCCAAGAAAAAGACCTATAAACTTTCAGTAGAATCTATTACAATGAATAAAAACAAAAACATAACAATAACTTAACCAATATTTTTTTTTACCCCACACCGTGTGTTACAAACAACTAGAAATCAAATGTTCCCTCTAATTCTTCTAGCCAACTGAATATCCTTCTGCATAATAGTAACCCTCTTAGCATGCAAGGCCAAAAGATTAGTATCCTCAAACAAACTAGTCAAGAAAGCCTCAGCTGCCTCTTGTAATGCAAGGATTGCCACACTTTGCCATCTCATAGCTAAACCATTTGAATCATCAACGAATTGTGAGGCAACTTCACGGACTACACGTGCAAAGGGGAGTTTTGCAATAAGTAAATCTGTGGATTTTTGGAACTGACGAATCTCTCTTAATGCTCTCATTCCGGGTTGATAACGTCGACGACGTGTCGATGGGGCTATTGGATCTCCTGGTTGACGGTATGCGGATATTCCTGGTAGTCTCTTATCTCCTGTTCTTGCCATTTCTTTGTGCTGTGCTATTTGATTGATAAGTGCTTGCAATGATGTGATGTGATTTAGTTTCTGAATTTGATTCGTAAGGTTCTTTCCCAAAGTACAATAGCTCTTTTATCCCATTTTACCAAGTAGGTCTAAGGGATCTCATCAGTTAATGAAGAACTAGAGATCAAAATCATTTGAAGATGTGTCCGTATCAATAGAAATATGCAACTTAGATTAAATTATACTTCCCAAATAGGAAGCTTAATTACCAGCAAATTAATTTCTAAAATTTCGCGTTTTTTTTTTGGTGAGTCAAAATATTTCCTTATTCGGGAGATTTTGAAAATATTTTTTTTATTCAAGAACTTAGGTGAGTAAATATCTTCTATTTCAAATATCAATCTGAAGTAATTGATATCGAGTATTCTTTGTAGAAATAGTTTAATATGATCTATAAAATTTACTTTCCTGTTTTTTTTAATGTCTTTATATCTTAAATCAATATGTATTACAAAAAATAAAAATCAAACATAGACGTAGGACTTAATCATCCCGATTTGTCAAGGTGTAACGGTTCACCTTTCCAAGGATTATTATTCACTAGTGCTAGAGATGTGAAACAGGGTTTCTAAGTGTTAAATAAATGTTACCAAATTTCTATGATAATGGTTCGGATACCTATCTCATGTCTATCTATTCACAACGGGTTGGTCACGTGCTAGTCATTTAAAGAGTGGATATCACGTGTACAGAATTTGTAAACTTAGATGATCAGGAATCTGGCTATATCTATAGTTGACCAGTTTAAAACAAGCACAAAAGGATTACAAGATAAATCTCTTATACTACAATCAAATTATGAACTGAGACTCAGAACCACAATAATAACATAACAAAAGTTTTATTTTTTCTAAATGAAAGATGTAAAAAAAAAGCCAGCCCATAATGATGAATAATGTGTGAGTGTAAAAGGATAGATAAATAAATGAATATAACAATAAGGCATAATAACAGAGATACTACTTTGAAGGGACAGTGACCATTAAAATGAAAAATAATAAGTGAAGTAGGAATAAGTGTGCTGTGTAAGTTGAGGAATAACCTTGAATCAATCAAAAAAACAATCCCCCTTTTTAAAACCAGAGATTCCCATAATACCCATAATGAATAAAAATAACAGTCTAAATCTCTCTCTAAAATTAATAGCCTTTATCTTAATCCTTGAATTCAATTGGCTTTTCACCACGAGCGAAACGTGGGTTTCTTGGATCGTTAACGAATTCTCTAGTGTTAGCAGAAGCATCGGCAGCCTTACCAACTAACCAGTAGACGATAACAGCACCGGTGAAGAATGGCCAGTATGGCTTGAGGATAGGAGTGTTGAATCTTTTTAAAGCAGCCATTGTGTGAATATTTGGAATTGAAAACAAGAAGAAAACCTTTATTAGACACGGGTGTTTTATCTATCACCCTCTATACCTTTGCCCCGTTTATTCATACGCTGTTTTTTTTTCTACTTTCCTCGAGATTTTTGCAAAGTCTAACTATGATGGAAGAGATTCGCGAATTTCCATCAATTCTGACTTTGTGGCCCCGTTCAAATCTGTTTTTCGAACAGAAAATTAGGAACTACAATTGGCCGCTGAGCTAAGCCGGGTAAGTTGATTCTGTTCTACTTTGGGAGCGTTTCCTAAATAGGGAGATATTACAGTTTAACTATTATTCTGTCACATAACAGAATACTCAGACCTCCCATCTCCCATCCTGTGGGGGTTTACATGTCTAGATGATTCTATTAAGAATTAATGTATATTAGACCTTACCAATGATAAGTTTAGAATATGTGATTATTATTTTCAAGGATTCATTAGGCAACAACTTTATTTTTCTGTTCTAGGTCCAGTTCCTCATGATAAGATTCTTTTTCGACTTCACTTTGATCACTAGAAGTGGAACGTGTTTCGCCACCTTCTTTGATTTGATTTTCTTCATCAACAACATGTTCAATATGGTCGTAACTTTCCCACTTCTTGAAATGTGGAACCAAGATTTGAGCAGTAACAACTTGTAAGGCTTGGTATAAGACTAAAGAGACCAACAATCTCCCTAAATAAGGAAAATTATCACCATATTGCGAAGAGATCAAAGAAACACCTAAAGCTGCAGTCTTAGCTGCACCACAGAACATGATAGTGATAGTATCTTTCTTATTATAGTAGAAAGGTCTGAAAATCTTGTAACAAATTCTGTAGGACTTGCTTGAATTCTCATCTGGTTCAGTTGGGAACAACATTGGGATGAAGAAAGGTCTTGCGCAACAGTAACAGATGACAGTCCAGAAAAGATAAATACCAATGTTGAAGAAAACAATGAAAATCAAAGATGCCTTTGGAACAGAATTGAAAGCATTTTGGTAGAAAGCAGTTGAGAAAGAGGCAAACATAACCAACAACAAACAGAAAGAACCAACTTTGTTCATCTTGAAAGTGGTAAGGAACCATTTGGTTTCATGAGGTCTGACATTTTGAATGACCTGACCAACAAAGATTGGAATGAACACAGAAAGACCCAATTGTTTCATAACGTCTTTGTACAAATGGGAAACGGTAGAGCCGGAAGCCGGATTACCAAAACTCCAAGCTTCATTAGAAGTGTAAAGTTGAACCAAAGCTGGGGAAATAAAAGCACCTAACATATTACCAATGAACACTTCACACAGACAGAGTAATGCATTACCATTAGCTTGGGTAGTCATGACCACATTTGAAGAAACAGTGGTTGGACAAGTAGCAGTGACTAATAAACCAAGTAAGACCCATTCATCGATATGAGGATCATTTGCAGATTTGATAGCACTAACTAACCCGAACATAATGGAACTGGTGACCAAGAAAGAGATGGTCAAAACAGTCAAATGGACTCTCCAATGACCCATATTCTTCATAAGATCCTTAGTCTTCATAGAAAGACCAGATTGTAAGAAGATAACAGCAACAGCACCATACCCAATTGAATATTCACCACGAATCAAACCACCATGGCGAGCAAAATTCGGAGCAAAACGAGCAATGATGATGAATACTGCTAATGTGAAGAAAAACCATTGTTTGATACAGAAATCTTTCAACCATGAAAGTGCTCTGTGATGGTATGGTCTTTGTTCGGTAGAAGTAGGTTCATCCGTTGGTTGGATTGGAGACGGTGGGTTAACGACAGTTGTCTCTGCTGGCACTGTAGACATTTGGATCGTTGATGGATCTGGTATTAAATATTAGCAAATGTATATCTTTGAAACTTGAGATGAACAGGAAGAAAGAGAAAGAAAAAAAGTTTTTTTTTAGTGCAATCTAATATAAATTGAATCCTAGGAACTTCTGAAGTATGTGACCTGAAGGATTGATCAATTGATGGTGATATGCAAAGGATGAGGCACGGAAATGTATATGCCTATATGCTGAATGCGATACAAATGAAATGCAAAAAGAAGGGTTTTCGACGATTTATATAAATATCTATAAAAACTGGAGAACCCAGGGAATTGTACAGCGACCAGTGAGTGATGATCAAAAGGGAACGGCTGGGTATTGTATCTATTATTAAGCTGGAGATCTAACACTAATAAATTATTATTTGCTTTGAGCCCTTGTAATTTATTTATTTATTATCTTTTTTTTCGATTTTATGTAGTTCATGGGAATGACATGGTTCGGAAACCGGTCCGATAGTTCCGAAATCACCACAGTACTTATCGGATCAGTTGGACTGGGCGCTTATACAACTTATATAGTGGAATATCATGTAATTTTATTTATTAGTTCAAACTTCTTACAACGTCATTTTGAAATTATATTTGTAGTGGTAATATAATACTGTGGTTCCTGGATGATAATATTTAAATGCGATAACAAACATTCCGCCGGTGGACCTTCGAAACAATAGACATCGTTCTTAGTGAATATTCATGACCTTTAAGAATATCATTAATAGCATGGCAACCGGTCCGAGATCACTAGGGTCTTCAATTTATATGCACTTGAACCGGATCAACCAGTTCGCGAATTTTACACGGGTTGATCATTCTTATGGCAATTTGGAAGCTCACGTGACTAATTTCAAACAAATTCCACTAGACAAATTTAATAAACGTACAATGTTTTACAATATTATTGTGTAATAATTAATAAATAACATTCACGCAATTTGAAGACCTGTAGTTTTAAACATACGGGGTGGAAGAACGATACAGTCTTCCAGCTCTACCAGACAATGAAATCCCATTGGCACCATTCCCATTACTACCATTCCCATTATTGCCCATATTAATAGCACTGGTCTTTTCCTTAACGATTGATTCTAATTTGGAGTTATATTCCCTTAGAAGATCTACTTCTTTTAATAATTTGGCCTTTTCGTCCAATTTGGAAAGATGTTGTAACTCCGTTTGTAGTTTACGTAATTGTCTTCCCTTTCCTTGAAGCTTTGTATCTAATGATTTTGATTGTGTTGTTAATTGGGACAATTCTGATGATAAGGAAACGGCTTCTGAGGTTGTTGTTTGGTATGTTGAACGAAGAGTGTCGATTTCATGAGATATGTTTGTGGTTTTGGAAGTTAATGTTTCGTGAAAGGCGGTTAGTTCTGTGAGAAGGTTTGAATGTTTGAGAACTTGTTCTGGATCTTTGGAGAGCGAAGTTTGGTATTCCTTTAAATCTTTAATTTGTAATTCCAGTTCTCTTTTGATCGTTTGATACTTCTCATATTCTGATTCCAAACGTTCGAACTTCTTTTCTGCTCCTGTCACAACTGTTTCTTTCAAATTGTTCAAGTCTCTGGCATTCTGTGCGGTCTTGAGCTTCACTTGGTCCAATTGATTGTGTTTCATTGTCATTTGAACACGTAGTGAGTTGATCTGTGGTATTAATGAGCCAATAGTCTCATTATTCACCTCGGTGAGTCTGGCTTGGACGAGTTTGGTCAATTCTGTTTGATAGTCTTTGAACTCTGAAGTCAATGCTTCCAATTTGATTCTTTTATCCTTGTGTGTGGTGTTGCTGGTTGGATCAGGTGATTCGTTTAATAAAGCTAGCATTGATTCCGAAGTGATGAGTTCGAGTGTTGGAACTCTCTTGAATGGCCAATCTTTGACATTCTTTGAAGATAAAACAAGGCTTAATTTTTCCATTAAACAAGCAAGACCACTTCCTGATTTATCATATGAGACTTGTTTTACATCGCTTTCTTGAATATTCTTAGATTTTAAGTTCAAAATATCTGTGGTTTGTTTCAAAACATCGCCAGTGGGTAAATTCAAAGTAGTCAAGACGATTGCCAAAATATCATAATCCTGAACCAATGGCAAATCTGAATGACTCAACATCTGATTAAACGAAACGACATATTCATAGGAAGATCTCATCAACAGAGGCAACTTCAATTGAGCAACAGTGACCAAATGAAGTACCACAGATCCCCTTTCCTTCTTGTTCTTAGCACCATTGGTCTTCATGGTCCTCTTTCTAATATACTCATCGGTCTCCTTATCCTTGTTTGATCCAGAACCGATGCTAGAGCCTGATGCTGAGCCGTTATTATGCTTGGAATCTTCATTAATCAAAGACATGGATTGGTCAATCAGATGATCATAATCATCAACCAAGGAAGAACCAGTGTATCTCTTATAAACAACGTTATCCCAGCCTAATACGAAAGCTTCTATAAGATCAAGTTCCTTAATGGAATTGCCCACGATGGCGATATTCAAGGGGCTTTCCTTCTTGTTCTGATCATTCTTGTTCTTGTTCATCTGTAAGGAAACAAATAAGGTCAACAAGGAATCAAACTGAGCGAACTTATCACTCTCTTCCTTAAATCTGACATGTGGTTCCATAAGAAGAAGCTGTTTAGGCATATAGTGAGGAACCACTAGATATGGATGGTTCGAGATATGTGATAATGAAGAGAGCAGTTGTTCTGAGATTATACCGATTGGGGAATCTTGATGAAGAGTTTGAAGAATCGTTATGAGTTCGGTTTGAACTGTAGTTAGTCCTACTGGATGAAAGACTATGCTGGATGGCATTTTTGTTTTTTTTTTTTGTCCTGAGTTCGCTCGATTAGACCGGATAATATAGTAATTTGTGGTATTAATCCTGTGGAGTTGTTAATTGAATGCTTGAATCGTTAGAGTGTATTCACCACTTTTTGGAGTGTTTATTGAAGCTCCACCGACCTCTGCCAAATTTCAACGGACAGCCTTGTTGTACACGTGACCATGCAATACTGAAGCTGGAGTTTCAAACCTTTCAATGATCAGTGTGGAAGAAGAAGTATCCAAATTCCAGTACCAAATGTGTTCTGGAAATGTGGCATTCTACTTCAAATTATGAATAAGGAAGCGTTCACATATTGCATTAAGCCTGTGAGAATAGTTGTTGTACTGGAAACGGTTGATCAGAGGCGCGCGCGCCTGGTCTTAAAGATACGATTGGAGGCGCAACGGATAATATTTGTAACAAACTTATACCAAACACCACAACTCCAATATAATAGCTTGACCAGATAACTGGATCATCAACCATAGACGTCAACATCCACCCACAGAGAAAGAGTGCAAAAAAAAAATTAAAACGAAATGTCAGTCGTCAAGTCCATAAAACTAGTGTTATTAGGAGAAGCAGCAGTTGGTAAATCCTCCTTAGTGTTACGATTTGTCTCCAATGAATTCCAAGAAAACAAAGAACCAACAATAGGAGCAGCCTTCCTCACACAGCGTTGCTCAGTGAATCAAACCACGGTGAAGTTTGAAATATGGGACACGGCAGGACAAGAACGATTTGCTAGTTTGGCTCCTATGTATTATCGTAATGCTCAAGCTGCCTTGGTTGTTTATGATTTGACGAAACCTGGTAGTTTCATTAAGGCCAGACATTGGATTAAGGAATTACATGAGCAAGCCAATGCGTCAGATATGGTGATTTTCTTGGTTGGTAATAAATTGGATTTGGTTGAAGAAAATGAAGAACAGAGAAAGATTTCTAGAGAAGATGGCGAGAGTTTGGCTAAGGAAGAAGGATGTTTCTTTATGGAAACATCTGCTAAGAACTCCATCAATGTCAATGATGTCTTTACTAAGATTGCTGAGGAATTCCTGAAGAAAACCCCTCCTGCTAGTGCTGCTCCTGTTAATGGACAAGATGGTAATACGAGAGTTGATTTGAACGTTAGAAGGGATGGTGCTCAGACCAACGATTGTGCTTGTTAGATATATGTAGTTTCAGACCTTAATTCAATGTTTTTTTTTAATCAATTAGCTTCTTCTTCAGTTAACGATATCTATAAACAAAGATTCTTCAGCATGACTATATTGTCAAGCTAGAATACCCTTTTTTTTTTTAATAACACTGCACGGATCTCAGCGTCTTTGTTTCTTTCCTTTGAAGTAACACATTATACTGGTATGATTATCCTTACCACAATGAATGCATGATCTTCTTCCATTGCTACCAGAACTGCTGTTTTTATTGTTATTTTTATTATTACTATTATTACTATTATTATTATTATTACTGCTACTGTGATGACTTGCCGCATTCATGTGGATTCTATCACGTAGACTGTTGGAGCTGCCATTATTGTTGTTGTTATTGTTAGCAACATTGTGTGTTGTGGAGGCAGAGTATGAAGAGGAAGAGGTTGGTGTTGAGTTTGAGGGAATGTAGAGACTTGGTTTGCGGATGAGCTGCGGGTTTTTGGTGTTATGGTTAGAAGAAGACGAAGAACTGGAACCTCGAGGGGAGGATGGATACGTGTTGTTGTTGTTAGATGATGATCTTGCGAAGTTCAGCGTCGTCGTCGTGGTCGTAGGATGTGGATTCTTCTTTACAGTGTCATCAGGAGACTTCGGCAATGTTGTAGTAGGTACAGACGGTTGTGCTGAGGCTGGTGGGACTTCTTCTTGTAGTAGTGTCTGGATTCTTCCCAATAGATCAGGTACCTGAGAGGAAGACGGAGCTGGGCTGTTGCTGGTGATATTGGTATCTTGCTGATTGATGTTGGAGAGAAGATCATTTTGAGGTTTGAGATTCGGAAATAAATCAGTTTTGGGGGTTGGGACGTTGGTTCTTGCAGCATTAGCAAGATTCATCAAAATAGGACCGGCAAACTGTAAAAGGGGTGGCGTAGTTTTAGGGATTGAAAGAGGAGGACGAGGGTCTGTGTGTGTGTTGATCGTTTGTTCGTCTTCTTCAAGTTTTGGTTTCTTAAGTGGCGATTCTTTGGCGGCTGTGTTCTGCTGTTCTCCAGCGTCTGGGGCTTGTTCCAAGGGTCTCTTTGATGCACTTACCTTGCCCGTTTCAGGAGAGACTGATGTTCTGTCCTTGTTGTTGTTGTTGGTCTGGATGGAAGCGTCCAAGTTGCGCAGCAAATCCTGGATAGAATTAACACTTTCTGCGATTGGTGGGGAAACGCTTGTCATTGGTGCTGGCTTGGTTGAATCCGATGCCAGTTGTCCATTGGACAGCTGTGGGTCTTTTGAGCTGGCTTCTGTGGTTGGGTTTACTAGTGGTGCTTGTTCTGAGACTGGCTGCACTTGTGTTTGTTTGGAACTGTTGGAAATCTTTTCCTGTTGTTGGACTGTTGGGTTTGCTTGGGATATAGGGACAGGTGAATGGACTACTGGAGGTAGTACTGTGTTATTAGTGGTGGTGGTGGTAGTAGTAGTAATATTACTGTTATTATCGATGCTGCTGTTGACAGTGTCTTCATTGATGTGAATAACCTCGATCCCAGCGGTGTTTTGAACATCAGTTGACGGTGGCGTCTGGTTGTTCCGGGCATTAGACAAGTAAGAAGGCAAAGGAGAAGATGAACGTGTCAATCTATTGTTTGAGATCACAGGGGACGGAGACTTACTAACTCTCCTGTAATTGGTCTGAACAGGATACTGAGCAAAACGAAGAGCCTGTTGTTGAGCAATGGCTGATTTGTACGCCTTTCTTAGCTCACTGGCAATTGATTCAGGGTTCAAAGTCACTTCAAATGGAGTCAATGGTAATGAGCCAAGACTTCGATCTCTGCAGAACCTGACAAATGAACCTTTCAAGGCAGTGAACAACGATAGTTCACTCTGAACTCCATGTGTGATCCTATTACTGGCAGTGGCACCACGGTTAACACTACTGCCTAGAATGTTGTTGGTATCCTTACAATACGAAAGAAACTCATCATAAGGCTCACTATCGTCACAGCGGTCCAAGAACAGCTCGATGATCCCATACGGCTCCAAGTCAGCATGGGGTTCTTCCTTGGAGGCGTTGATCAAGTCGACAATGGCGTGGAATTGATTGATGAAAAAATACACGTCTTTCATATAGAACGATTTCTGTTCATTTTCTTTGATCGTCATCTCTTTGAGGTTTCTTAATAATTGAGGAATGGTTAGGTATTCCTTGATGAATCTTTGGAGATCGCTTAGGAGATCCTTAGTGTTGCCTCTCAGGGGGATATAGAAGTCTGGGATTCGGATATTTTCATTTAGAAACGAATACACGATATCATCTTGTTCTTGAGACACGGGTTCGTAGGATTGGGCAAGAAGAGTGCGGAAGCCCAATAGTGTCAAGGAGCGTTCTAAAAGAGCGATCCATTTGTAGTAGAAGTAAGGGGAGTCCAAAGGTCCTGGTGTTTTTTGGAGGTGTGCTAGAATGTTTAGTTTTGTATTGATGCTCAGGCGTTCAACATGGTGTAAGGGGTTACTTTGTGACTGCATTGGTAAGGGATAATTGGCAGAATGGTGGTATCCAGTTTGGAGATGATGCTGGCCTTGATACATGTTATTATAGACAGTTGTATTGGTGTTAAAGGGGTGTTCTGTCATACTTGTAGTTGGAAGGGGATTTCGTTAGAGGAAGGGGAGAAAAAGAAGTGTGATTGAATGAGGTTCTCAGTTGTTCTTATTGGCTCGTATATCCATCTAAATAATCGGTCTGGACGTGGTATAGAATACTGGACTTTGGAAACAATTTCTATTTCATTCTATCGTATTAAAACCGTTGGCTATAGGCTTGTCTTTAACCGTAGGATCAATATTTTCCAAGCTGCTGAGACAACTTGGGAGGGCTACAATTTGCCCATAGATCTGCCAGATGGTTAGATCATATCTTCAACCACTACTAATATTATTATACTGTAAAGCTACTACTACTACTGTTTAAACGACTTACCTAAAGCTCCAAATCAGGGAGACTCATATGTAGTATACAGTTCGAACCAAATATGACAGATATACTTGGTCTAGATAAATAAACAAAATCCATGTTCTTCTTCTCCTCAATAAATTATTCTTGAGACTTTTCCCATTCCTTGAATTCCTTTCTTTTAGCATCCAAGTCCATGAACGAACCTCTATTCTCCACAATAGAATAGATGTTTCCACCGCTTGTTTCATCTAGTGCCAAGCTATCTTGCATCTTAATCTCTTTCAATCTGTAGTTGGATTTGATTAATCTATCCTTATCAACTAAGGATAATTTCTCAGATGTTTGGATTTGATTGAATGCGTACCATGTTAATAACACCAGGGATATCAAAACTTCCAATATCACATCTCTAGGTAATGGGAGAGGTGTTGTTCTTGTTGTCGTCGTCGTGGTAGCGTGTTTGATGAATTGATTGTATTCATAAGTTGAAAACCCAGCATGTGCAAGTGATAGAAGACCAATCGATAGAAGTAATGAAGGCATGTTTAGTTGTCGAGATAAATAAGAAGTTGGTCCTGGGTTTCTGTTTCAATGGTAGAACTAAATATGTCTACGACTCTCAATTGGTACACAGTACACACCCAATTAATCTTTGAGCCATGGAATTTATGGTGTACATTTTTGGTTTTCGTGTCGCCTTCTTAGGCTTACACCCGGACATCAGTCTGATGAGAGAAGAAGAAGAAGAAGAAGAAGAAGAAGAACCCCCCGCCATATTTCCTTTATCAAAATACTGGTCTGGTTACTTATTTCTGGTAGCGAATTATTGTCAACACTATCTACGTCAGATTATCAAATTTTAATATGAAATTGTATTTCCAAGGATGTATATATATATATCACACAATTAGGATTATTGGTACCACCGAGCTTCAGCCTACTATCACCATATAAATATTGGGTGATGGCATTGAACAGTAATCACGTGCTACATTTGACCCCATAACAATATCAACAGAAAGTATTAATTAATATTAATAAGTATGGATGTGTGATAGAATTAACCCCCTGATATCTCATTAGTAATATATACATAACTTGACCCACCTTGTCAAAGGCATACAAGTACTAAATTTACCTCTGTCTGTCTGTCTCACTTTGTTGGCCAATTGGATTCAACCAGTACAAGCTGATTTGCATGCCTAGAGACATACACGTGACAGACATCTGGAATATTAATTTCCAAACCTTCTTCTCTTTTCTTGAAAGTCCATTGGTAGAGACAGCACAACAGCTCATGGTGCATTTCTTTTTCGCACATGCAAAATTGTTGATATCGCAAAAAGAAGGAAAGGTTGGGATTTAGAGGAGGGAAATTGTGAGAGGAATTTAGTGGGAAGATCTGCTTAAAAAAAAGGGTATAATAAAACTGGAAACTTGAGATGACACATAATTGTGACAGTAGTAGTAATAGTAGCACTGAGATAAATTTGTCTGGTAACAGCGTTTAATCCAGTACAAAAAAAAAAAGAAAAAGGAAATACAAAAACCTGTCTGATCTGAAAACTTAGAGCCGCCCAGTTACCCGGCTCAGCCAATCGTTGGTCTGAAAATTTTCTGATTTCTTTGGCGGAAAGAAAATTGCACATTTCTTGTTTCGCGGAGCCGCTGATATAAAAAAAAAATTTTCTCGCCTGTTCTCAGACCTCTTCTCACACATCACAACTCAGTGTTTTAACAAAGCTTCAACCAAGTTCATTATATCAAATATGGCTGATTCAAAACAATCTGTTGAAGTTTTAAGCGAACTTTTCAACAAGTTATCTGTTGCTACCCCAGAAACCAGAGAAGCTGCTGCCACTAACGTTGCCTCCTTCTTAAACGGTTCCATCATTGAACACGATGTTCCAGAAGCTTTCTTTGCCGAATTAGAAAAGGCTGTTGCTAACAAGAAGACTGCTGCTAACGCTTTAGTTGCTATCTCCCACATTGCCTCTGCCAACGGTTTGTCTCCATCTGTTGAACCATACATTGTTGCTTTGGTTCCAGAAATCAACAAGAAGGCTGGTGAAAAGGACAAGGATGTTGCCGAAGCTGCTGCTGCTGCTTTGTTGGCCGTTGCCAACTCCATCAACCCTCACGCTGTCAAGTCTTTGTTGCCACACTTGGTTACCTCTTTGGCTGAAACCAACAAGTGGACCGAAAAGACTGCCATCTTGGCTGCTGTCTCTGCTTTAGTCCACCACGCCGAAGCCCAAGTTGCCTTGAGAATGCCTGAATTAATCCCAGTCTTATCTGAAGCCATGTGGGACACCAAGCCAGAAGTCAAGAAGGCTGCCACCGCCACCATCACCACTTCTACCGAAACCGTCCACAACAAGGATATTGAAAAGTTCATTCCAAAGTTGATTGAATGTATCTCCAAGCCAACCGAAGTTCCAGAAACCGTCCACATCTTGGGTGCCACCACCTTTGTTTCCGAAGTTACCATGGCCACCTTGTCCATCATGGTTCCATTGTTATCCAGAGGTTTAGCTGAACGTGACACTGCCATCAAGCGTAAGGCTGCTGTTATTGTTGACAACATGTGTAAGTTGGTTGATGACCCACAAGTCATTGCTCCTTTCTTGTCCAAGTTGTTGCCAGCTGTTAAGGCCAACTACGCCACCATTGCTGACCCAGAAGCCCGTGACGTTACCTTGAGAGCCTTCAACACCTTGAAGCGTGTTGGTAACGTTGGTGAAGACGAAGTCTTGCCAGAAGTTTCCAACGCTGGTGACATTTCCGTTACCAAGAAGGAATTGACCAACATTTTGGCTGAAAACAAGATTGAGGTTGCTCCAAGATTCGAAAAGGTTTTGGACTATGCTGCTTCCATTGCCGGTGACTTGATTGACGAAAGAATCATTGATCAACAAGCTTGGTACGAACACTTGACCAACTACTTGACTGTCTTCTTGCACGAAAAGGAAGCCAAGGCTGACATTGACGAATGGAGAAAGAGAGCCATTGACAACATTCCTCAACCACCACAATTCGAAGACGAAGAAGATGATGGTGAAGATTTATGTAACTGTGAGTTCTCCTTAGCTTACGGTGCCAAGATCTTGTTGAACAAGACCCAATTGCGTTTGAAGAGAGCCAGACGTTATGGTTTATGTGGTCCAAACGGTGCTGGTAAGTCCACCTTGATGAGAGCCATTGCCAACGGTCAAGTTGAAGGTTTCCCAACCCAAGAAGAATGTAAGACTGTCTACGTCGAACACGACATTGACGGTGCTGAAGAAGACACCTCTGTCTTGCAATTCGTCTACGGTGACGGTGCCTTGGGTACTGAAGCTGCCATTGAAGACAAGTTGAGAGAGTTCGGTTTCACCGACGCCATGATTGCCATGCCAATCACCTCCTTGTCTGGTGGTTGGAAGATGAAGTTGGCCTTGGCCAGAGCCGTCTTGAAGAACGCTGATATCTTGTTGTTGGATGAACCAACCAACCATTTGGATACCGTCAACGTTGCTTGGTTAGTCAACTACTTGAACACCTGTGGTATTACCTCCATCATTGTCTCCCACGACTCTGGTTTCTTGGACAATGTTGTCCAATACATTATCCACTACGAAGGTTTCAAGTTGAGAAAGTACAAGGGTAACTTATCCGAATTCGTCAAGAGAGTTCCATCTGCCAAGTCTTACCACGAATTGGGTGCCTCTGACTTGGAATTCAGATTCCCAGAACCAGGTTTCTTGGAAGGTGTCAAGACCAAGCAAAAGGCCATTGTCAAGGTTTCCAACATGACCTTCCAATACCCAGGTACCACCAAGCCACAAATCGCCGACATCAACTTCCAATGTTCCTTGTCCTCCAGAATTGCTGTTATTGGTCCAAACGGTGCTGGTAAGTCCACCTTGATTAACGTCTTGACTGGTGAATTGTTACCAACCATTGGTGATGTCTACGTCCACGAAAACTGTCGTATCGCCTACATTAAGCAACACGCTTTCGCCCACGTCGACTCCCACTTGGACAAGACCCCATCTGAATACATCCAATGGAGATTCCAAACCGGTGAAGACAGAGAAACCATGGACAGAGCCTCCAGACAAATCAACGAAAACGATGAACAAGCTATGAACAAGATTTTCAAGATTGAAGGTACTCCAAGAAGAATTGCCGGTATCCACGCCAGACGTAAGTTCAAGAACACCTACGAATACGAATGTTCCTTCACTTTAGGTGAAAACATTGGTATGAAGTCTGAAAGATGGGTTCCAATGATGTCTGTTGACAACGCCTGGATTCCAAGAGGTGAAATCATTGAATCTCACTCCAAGATGGTTGCCGAAGTTGACATGAAGGAAGCCTTAGCTTCTGGTCAATTCAGAGCCTTAACCAGAAAGGAAATTGAAGTTCACTGTGCCATGTTGGGTTTGGAAGCTGAATTAGTTTCTCACTCCAGAATCAGAGGTTTGTCTGGTGGTCAAAAGGTTAAGTTAGTCTTGGCTGCTTGTACCTGGCAAAGACCTCACTTGATCGTCTTGGATGAACCAACCAACTATTTGGATCGTGACTCCTTGGGTGCTTTGTCTAAGGCCTTGAAGGCCTTCGAAGGTGGTATCATTATCATTACTCACTCTGCTGAATTCACCAAGGACTTGACTGAAGAAGTCTGGGCTGTCTTGGATGGTAGAATGACTCCATCTGGTCACAACTGGGTTTCCGGTCAAGGTGCTGGTCCAAGAATCGAAAAGAAGGAAGATGAAGGTGACAAGTTCGATGCCATGGGTAACAAGATTGCCGGTGGTAAGAAGAAGACCAAGTTATCTGCCGCTGAATTAAGAAAGAAGAAGAAGGAAAGAATGAAGAAGAAGAAGGAATTAGGTGACGCTTACGTCTCCTCCGATGACGAAGACTTCTAAACTATTTAACGTTTAAAGGGGTCTCTGTCAATCTTCTATTGGAGTTGTTTTCAATTTTGGTGTTTGTTTTTTTCATTTAATTGGTAAATAATCAGTTTTTTTTTTCTATAGCTAATTAATACTAAGTATAGATACTGTTCTCAAAACGTTTGATCTAAATTGATTTGTAGTTTTATTATTTGTAAACTTGTTGGTTGCTTATTGGTGTTGTGATATTCTTGATGTATCTCATATGAACGATATAAAGAAGTTGGTCCAGATTATACAATATGTTGGACAATTTGTACAGAAAGATAATTGTTAAATGTCCCCTTATCTTTAAATTGATGACGATGGAATCTGCTTGGAGTAAAAGTCTTGAAGATATCATAGATATTCACAGTGATTTTGAATCTAAATTGATATTCTCTCCTATAAGTCATATCGGATCTAATCATTTTAGGATGAATCTCCATACCTGGGAACTCTCTGATCAATTTCAAGTGACTACTATCCTTGAAATGCTCCATAAACATGTTATAATCATTCATCAACAAGGACACTTTGGAAAATTGATAGAACTGGGACATAAGCAGGTGCTTGTTGGAGTTTCTTGTTTGTGTAATCAGTAAGCGATGTTGAAGACAAAGTTAAATTGGAAGAACCTTCATCTGAAACGGAACAAGAATAATGGTACTTCTGGTAAATACGTTGTGGTTGAAATGTCTCAAAAGAAGAACCAAATTTCTCTTGGAGTGAAATAAGGGTTTCGATATCTAAAAACCCATGGATTCTGTAGGTTAGAAGTTCAACTCCTTTGATACAATACTCGGTCTTGGAAGCATGAGTTTGCCTTGGAATTTTGACAAGATTCAAAATCCTATACCAGTGTGGAATTGCAGTAGAGTAGGTGATACTACGATGTCCTTTAAGAACAAGGAATAATTGGAACTCCTTGCTTGTAAGTGTCTTTCCAGCAATAGAAATGTCAAGTTTCTTCTGGAACTCTTCAAAATTGAAAGATTTAAGAGAGAGAACTTTAGCCCTACAATGTCCACAGACATACAACATGTAAACAGGAGTATACCCAGACTTACATTTCTTATTAATGTTGATAAATGACACATAGATTGAAACATTGACGTTGACCAAGAAGAACACATGTGCAAGAAACTTGGCGGGATCCAAAGAAGAGAAATAACTACCATCCTTAATTCTGGATAAGGAAACTGCTATGTTCTTATCGGTTCTGATAGATTCACAAAGATTATCTGCTGCAATTTTCGTTTTCTTCCAATCAGTCAAATCCAGATCCCTTTTTCGGTGACCCATCACCACTGCCACTACTAGTAGCTATCACAGAAATATCAGGTACTGTGAGGTCATCTAATTCTCCTTCTGAATCACTATTGAATTCAATGGTCTCTGTATTGAGATTAACATCGTCAATTGAGGAGATGGTTTCTAGGACAGAATTGGATAGACTCCTACATGGTGCTTTCTTGGAACTGATGTCACTCGGGTTGAATTTTACAATAGTTTATTCTTTGTGTTGATTATCTAGAGCTTCTACAATAGTCTCTATTGGATTGGAAGGAAGTGTTGTTCTTTTATGTTCAGCTGTTATTGATTCAATAATAGATCTATATTCTGAAACACCAACATGTCTGCTGAGATCGGAAGCTGCTAATCTTAGCTTCCGTTCCAAGTTCTCAAGGGACATCTTCAAAAAAAAAAATACACTCTTAATTATGATTAAATTGTTAATAGATATCACGATTCAAAAAAAAAACCTTCTATTTATGCTATATATAAATCAAGTTTAAACACATTTTGTATACTTAGCTTCTGATTTGATCTGTCTAACATATATAGCAGCTGGTTGCCCTTGCCCTTGCACGTGACTAAAAGTCCAGACCCTATTACCCGGTTTTCCAGGTCAATCTAATCCCATTTTTAGGGATAGTAATTATATTATAACAATAATGATAATAATATACATTGATTTCAAATGCCTAAACAACAATTAAACAGAAACAGAAGAGGAAGAGGAGGTACGAATAAATAATTACATGGATGACAATGTAATCCCCAGAAACTTTGGATACAAACCATAAACCAAGCCACCTAGGTCAAATGCAAAGGAACAGACATGACAACAAGGTAAGTGAAAAAAGAAGGATGATGATGAAGAGGATGACTCTGAGTGGCAAATGTCAGATTCATATACTGCAATGGAGAAGACAACTAGCTTATAACTCTCTGGAGTCAAGGAAGAAATAGTTACCTGAGGACTTTTGTTCCTTGTCCATTTGAGAATCCAACTTGTTGATTCTTGGTCTGAAAGAGGTTGGGTCTCTTCTGAAAGTGACGTTCAAGTTCTTCAAGAACTTGTTACAACCGGTCAACAAGGATTCTGGGACTCTGGCGTAGGCTTCCTTGGATGGCTGACCTTCAAAGACGATGACTCTGTCAGCCAAGTATGTGGCCATGATGAAATCGTGCTCGACGATGAAGGCAGTCTTCTTGGCGTGGAGAATGAATCTTCTAATCACCTTGGAACAGATAATACGTTGTTCGGAATCCAAGTAGGCGGAAGGTTCGTCAATCAAGTACAAATCAGCATTGGTACCCAAGGCCAAGGTGATGGCGACTCTTTGCAATTCACCACCGGACAAATGTTGGACTTCTTGGTCAATGATATCATCAATCTTCAAAGGCTTACAAACATCAGATTGGAATTGAGGATGTAAGAAAGACCCTTTGATTCTCTTGAAGAACAATTGACGGACAGTACCTGGGAACTTTGGAGCAATCTTCTGAGGCTTCATGGAGATGTTCATCTTTGGTACTTCTTGGTCGTTGTCAGCTGGAATGGCACCGGCCAACAACTTACAGAAGGTGGTCTTACCAGTACCGTTTTCACCCATCATGACCAAGATTTCAGAGTCGGAAAACTCACCGGCTTCAATGTGCAACTTGAAATCACCTTGGGTTCTGGACATATTTGGATAGCTGTAGTGTCTGGAGGCGTCCAATTGGATTGGGTCCTGAGCATCGGCAAGTCTGAACTGTAAGGATTCGGTTCTAAATCTCAAGTTCTCGGCAACAATGTGACCGTCCAAGAACATGTTGATACCTTCTCTGACAGAGGCTGGCAAGGTGACCACACCGTAGACAGAAGGAGCACCGTAAAGAATACAGACGAAATCAGACAAGTAATCCAACACGGACAAATCGTGCTCGACGACAATGACGTAGGACTGGACGTGTAGCAAGGAACGAATGATCAAAGCGGCGTTCAAACGTTGCTTGACATCAAGATAAGAGGATGGCTCGTCAAACATGTAGACCTGGGCGTCTTGGACACAAGACATACCGATGGCAAATCTTTGCAATTCACCACCAGACAAGGCAGCGACATCTCTCTTCAAAATGTGTCTTAATTCCAAGACGTCCACGATTTCATTGATGGCGTCCTTTCTTTCCAACTGCTTCTTCAAAAGCTGGCCAACCTTGGTTTCTGGACCCTTGATGGCTCTTGGAATGTTATCAACGTACTGTGGCTTGATGATGGCCTTGATGTCGTCTTCCAAGACCTTGGTCAAGTAGTTTTGCAATTCGGAACCTCTAAAGTACTTCAAGATCTCGGTCCAGTCTGGTGGGTCATCGTATCTACCCAAGTTTGGCTTCTGCTTACCAGCTAAGATCTTCAAAGCCGTGGACTTACCAATACCGTTGGTACCGACTAAACCTAAGACTTGACCTGGTCTTGGGGTAGGCAATCTATGCAATTTGAAAGAGTTGGCAGAGTAACGGTGTGTGACTTGACTTTCCAAGTTGGTTGGCAAGTTGATAATGTTGATGGCGCCAAATGGACATCTCTTGACACAGATACCACAACCAATACATAAGGTTTCAGAGATGAAGGCAATCTTGGATGTTGGAGCAACCTCAATACAAAGCTTACCAGTCTTGACAACTGGACAGGCCTTCTTACATTCTTGACGACACTTCTTTGGCTTACACTTATCTTCAGAGATAATGGCAATACGAGTAACCTTGGAACTCATTTTAGGATTTATGAAAATAGGGAACGATTAAGTGTTGGAAAGATAGCTTCTACACGCGAGTCTATTGTTGTGTCTATCCTTCTTCGTTGACTAAAGCCTTTAACTGAAATTTTTTTTCGTGCCCATCCCATCACCAGTCTGTGTGTCTCAGACGAAAGAAAGAAAGAAAAAAAAAACCATTGATTTTTCGCTTACATAATCTAGATCCGCGACCTGTTTTGTGGTCCGAACCGTAATGCTTAGCATTTGACGAGACTTCATTGGTCAATTCAAAACTCTTAAAATACAGAGATCTAGAAACTTCCACATTATTTAACTACAATATTCAAGGGGTTTGGTTAGGTTTTATTAGTCGGTCATTGATTGACTAGAATTCAAACTGACTGTTGTACAACTAGTGACCAAATGATCATGGTATATGTATCGGGATTTGTCGTTCTGTGCTGTCCACGTGATTACAAATTCGCGTAATCTTCGAAGTGTGCCCGCTCAGATTTGGCAGAATTATCTAGCATCACCATTCACTACAGATTCGAATGAAGTATATAACATGTGTTCAAAAATAAAAGAGGCTTGAAGACACATGTAACTTCAATTCAAATGATTTATTATGAGTTTATCTATATTTGTAGCGAATAGGTACTATGTCCAGTCCCCGGAACCTTGTTTTAACGTTTGAAGCTTAACCTGAAACGCGTGATAAAACTGGTTTTAGAGCCATGTATAATAGAGTCTATAGATAAATATTTTTAAACCAATTGTGTCCAGTAATTCTAGATTGCATACAATATGGTTAAATATCTTCAGCTACATCTGCCTTTTGATGATGCTCATTTGAATTTACAATGGGTAATTACTTTCACCTACAATTTTATTATTGTTTGGATTTTGTTTATAATAGCGAATAATAAGACGTAATAAACTGATATTATAAGAGAGGCACTAACTGCGCTGAACAACATAGACAAAACCTTAGCTTCCAAAACAGGCAATAATCGAGGTATAAGATCCTAAAAATGGCACCGTTTCGATTCCCCATGAGAGCTTGATAATACAAATAATTGGGGAACTTATCAGTTAACGTCTACGATTGCGCTCCATTTAGTTTAAAGTTCGCGCCCGCATGTGCAAAAATGTGTATGTTGTGTTTTTCCAAGAAAAAAATTTTTGCGGTGTGAAAATGAAAATTAAATAAAAAAAAAGGTGAAAGCCAACGAAGCGGCCCTCTCTCATAACATGACATTTGCTCTGTTTGACGAGACTATCTATTCCTTAGACGCCACCAACCCAGATTTAAACATCAGAAAAGTCCCATTCAGCTTCATCCAGTTGTTCCAACTTTTCTATTTCCCTTAAATCACCATAATAAATTAAAAAAAGACAAAAAAAAACAACCCCTTTCTTCACACAATGTCTGTTGAATCCGTTGAAAAGGCTGTTCAAGACTTGAACATCCAAGAAACCCCAGCTGCTGAACAAGCTACTGAAGCCCCAGCTGCTACCACCCCATCTGTCACTGAGAACTCTGCCTCTTTGTACGTTGGTGAATTAGACTTCTCTGTCAACGAAGCCATCTTATTTGACATCTTCTCTCAAATTGGTGCTGTTGCCTCCATCAGAGTCTGTCGTGACGCTGTCACCAAGAGATCTCTTGGTTACGCCTACGTCAACTACCAAAACCAACAAGACGGTGAAAAGGCTCTTGAAGAGTTGAACCACACCGAAGTTAAGGGCCGTGCTATCAGAGTCATGTGGTCTCAACGTGACCCAGCTCTTAGAAGAAACGGTGCTGGTAACGTCTTCGTCAAGAACTTGGACCCAATTGTCGACAACAAGTCCTTGTACGAAACCTTTGCTATCTTTGGTAAGATTTTATCTTCTAAGATTGCCACCGATGCCACTGGTGCCTCCAAGGGTTTCGGTTTCGTCCACTTTGAAACCGCTGAAGAAGCTCAAGCTGCTATTGAAGCTTTGAACGGTATGGAATTAAACGGCCGTGAATTATTCGTTGGTCCACACATCTCCAGAGAAGACCGTGAATCCAGAAACTCTGAAATCTTGAACATGTTCACCAACGTCTTCGTCAAGAACATTGACGCTGAAGCCACTGAAGAAGAATTGAAGGAATTATTCGGTGCTGAAGGCACCACCACCTCTGTTCACTTAGAAAAGGATGCTACCACTGGTAAGTCCAAGGGTTTCGGTTTCGTCAACTTTGAACAACACGAATCTGCTGTCAAGGCCATTGAAAGCTTGAACGGTAAGGAATGGAAGGGTAAGCCATTATACGTTGGCCGTGCCCAAAAGAAGGCTGAACGTTTGGAAGACTTGAAGAAGCAATTCGACGCCAGCAGATTGGAAAAGAACTCTCAAATCCAAGCCGTCAACCTTTTCATCAAGAACTTGGACGACTCCATTGACGAAGACAAGTTGAAGGAAGAATTCTCTGCCTTCGGTACCATCGACTCCGTCAAGGTTATGACCGATGACTCCGGTAAGTCCAGAGGTTTCGGTTTCGTCACCTTCTCTTCTCCAGATGAAGCTGCCAGAGCCATCTCTGAAATGAACCAGCACATGGTTGCCGGTAAGCCATTGTACGTTGCCTTGGCCCAAAGAAAGGAAGTCAGAAGATCCCAATTAGAACAACAAATCCAAGCTAGAAACCAATTGAGATTGCAACAACAAGCTGCTGCCCAAGGTTTACCACCAGCCCAATTCATCCAACCAATGTACTACCCACAACAAAACTTCCTTCCACCAAACGCCCGTTTACCAAACCAGTACATGATGCAAAACGGTCCAAGACCAGGTCAAATGCCACCACAAGGTCAATGGCCAGGTAGACCAATGGGTCAACCAGTCTACGGTGGTCCACAAGGTTACCCAGTCCAACAACAAAGAGGTTACTACAACAACTGTCAAGGTGGTAGACCACAAAGAAACCAAGGTCCAGCTCCAGTCACCGATGTCAACCAACTTGCTGAATTCCTCAGCACCTTACCAGATGACGGTGCTAAGAAGAGAGCCTTAGGTGAAGAATTGTACGGTAGAATCACTGCCACCGGTAAGGCTTCTGATCAAGAAACTGCTGGTAAGTTGACCGGTATGATGTTAGATTTACCAAACGAAGATATCTTAGCTTTGTTAGGTGATGAACAATTATTCAAGCAACACTTTGACGATGCCTTCTCTGCTTACGAAGAATTCAAGTCTGGTGAACAAACCACTGAAGCTCCAGCTGCTGCTACTGAAGAAGAAGCTGCTGCTCCAGCTCCAACTGACGCTTAAGTTTTTAATCTTGGATCGGACTAAGGATATATGATCGAATGGGAAGAGCTTGCTTTTGCAGTTTTGTTTGTTTATTTGTTTGTTTGTTTTTTTTGGCTTTTTAGAATAAGAATCATGTCTTTATTTTTTTTTTATTATTTTCTCTTTCTTATTCATCTTGTTTCAATTAATATGAGATCAAATACTAAAGATTGGAAAAAAACACAAAAAAATATAAGAAAATTTGTCTAAAAAACATTATGTTTACTTTAGTAAATTTGTAGTATGTCCTTAAAACAATTCATAGACTGATAGAAAAGGCCAATGGGGAAGATGGACTAATTGACCGGAATTAAAACTGTAGAAAATTAGGCCAGTTACAAAACTGATCATCTTTCAAGTTCTAAAAATTTATGGTACGAAAATAGGCCAAATGAGGAAATATATCTTCTTATATAATTACTTCCCCTTGCATAGCTATGCATACCTATTAAAAACTGCTACGCTAGTCTAGTTGAAAACTACCATAAACGGAAAGTCCAAATGTTTGGTCATGCATAACATGAAAAGATATGCAAAAGATTGTTCAAAATGTGGTTCGATTATTTTGAAAAAGTTGAACAAAACTACAAGCTGCACAATTAGCTGATGAAAAATGAACTGATTGCACAGCCTAACGTATTTGTCATAAAATTGTGGGTGTAGCTAGTGATGTTTGAAAAATTATCATGAATATATAACTATTGATTCTGCTCTCAGGAATGATATTAGGATCGTTTGGATAAAAGATAAAAAAAAAGGTATTTGAGAGGGGTGATCTTTCCCAAGGTATAAGAGACTACCATTAAGGAACTACTTACTACCACAAAACCCTAAGACAAAGAAGAAAAACAATGGCTCTTAGAAACTACCTCTATTATAAACAAAACGACGAACTTAAGGAAAGGATTGCTCCAGGTTTCTTGACGGCACATTCATCACAAGTTCCATCTTCTTCAACAACGACGACAACAGGTCCTTTCATTAGTTGTAGAAGAAAGAAATTGACACCTACACAAATCCGTAAATTGAAAGATTTGAAACTTAATAAAGAAGAAGAAAATTCTACTAGTAATAGTGTTGCTGTTTCTGCCTCGGACTCTGTTAATTCTGCTGATATGTCTTCATCTTCGTCTGAAAGTTCTATACTTTCCTCTAAGGAGTCTATTCCTGAAACGACAACCACTACGTCAGTTTCTTCCCCTTAAAAGGAGATGATAATCACAAGCAATCTGCACAAGCACACGAATAACAATCAAACGCATACGTGCACTCATTCGGTTCAGGCATCAGATCAAGGTTCAACTCAACAATACTGCACCCACTGCAAAGTTAAAGATTGATTCAATCCCCGTTCACTGACCCAAATGATTACAATCGACTCTACAGAACACGACACCAGGCTGTGCTGGCATGTCCCTCATTAAAACAGAGTATTCAATGCCCAACTTTCATTCAATATGTGATGTTTATATTGAAAGGCATGTATTTCATGAGATAATAGACGACATCGCCACCACCCATACACACCCTGCAAGCATATGATATTCTTTACAGCTTGCAAACATGATGAACCTTTTATGACTTTTACGACCTTTCTTTAAAATAAAAAAAAAAACCTTTATTGCATTTAGTAAATATTATATAATATGTAATTTTATATCTATTAATTTATAAATCTATCTATCTTTCTTTAAAATAAATCACGTACATGTTCTCTCTCCACAATAGTATACATTTCCATCAACTTTCAATCTCCACAAAAGAATCAGTGGTAATCATCCCCTTATCTTCAAGATACTTCATATACTTCTCCCATAAGGAATCGCCCTTCTGTAAACACTCCTTATCACCAATCAAATACAGCGCCTTCTTGGCTCTAGTCAAGGCGACGTTCAATCTTCTTCTATCTCTAACGAACCCAATATTAGCCTGTTCATTTGATCTGACACAGGAGAAGATGACGATATCTTGCTCACGGCCTTGATAAGCGTCAATTGAAGACACCATGATTCCTCTAATTGTCTTAACAGTAGATGGTCTTTTCCTAGTGAGACCAGATCCATCATCGATTTCTTCAGCGATTGGTTCTTGCAGTGGATTCAAGTCTAGGTCTGATTGGATGGATTGGGCCAATAGATCTCTTTGAGCTGAGTATGGAGTGATGATTGATATTTGATCAAGGTTTACATTCTTGACGAAGTGCAATTTCTTGATCAGTTTCACAATCAAGGAAGCCTCACCATGATTGATGTATGTGGCACCATTGTTGAACCCTCTGTTACGTACTCTTGATTCCTGGAATTTGCCACCATGATTAATGAAACGTAACGGTTCAACACCAGCAATGGTTTTCTGTTCAGCGGTCACACCATCGTTCAATTTACCCTCGTAGAATTCAGCAATTGGGAAAGCAGAGATGTCTGGATGCATACGATACTGTGTGTCCAACATGTGTGGTGTTGTATAAGTCTCGTTCAACAACACTCTTTCGAACAGCGATTGTTCCAAGTATGGTACGTCTGAGAAGGAACTTAACTGTCTTTGATCACCAACAAAGAGAAACTTGGTGACACCAGGGATAGACAATGGGATCAAAGAGGAGGCTTCGTTGGACTGTGTAGCTTCATCCATGATCACCACTGGGACTTTGGACACGTTCTTCAAAGCCAACCCACCAGCAGCAACCGTCGTGGTGAGGATGATTTGGGCCTGGGCAACCAGACGGTCTACAGTGGAGATCTTGGCGGTTAGATACTTCTTGTAGGCCGTGGCGGAGATCTTGTCACCGTAACGAAGCGACTTACCAATGTCCTTGATGTTCTGTGGGAGATGGGACTCCACTTGGTGGTGCAGACAGATGTCAGCCAACGGATGGGACTCGTTGTACTCTCTTTCCTTCTCCTGGGAGGTGATACGCAGTGTTTTCAAGTCTGTGTGTAGTTTCAGCTTCTCTGCGATGTTATCAACTGCAACGTTAGACGCAGCAACCACCATGATTGGGAAGGTGTGCAAGTTCTTGATCAACTGGATGATGATCTCGTAGATCGTGGACGTCTTACCGGTCCCTGGGGGACCCTGGAGCACGGTGATAGAATTGTTCAAGACGTGTTCGATGGCGACTTTTTGAGACTGGTTCAGATTCTCAGAGGAGAATTGCAGGCGATTGTTGAAGTTGATCTGCTTGATCTTGGTCTGGCCCAAAAGCATGCTGATGAAGCTCTTGTTGTCCAATCTGGCCATGGCCAACAGGATTCTGGAAATAGGGACGGAACAAGGGGTGATTCTCAGATTGCCAGAGCCGTAAGGGAAGGACATGACATCGTTCCATTTGAACAGCTCCAACAGAATGTCATACTCAACGACAGTCTTGGATCTCTTGTGCTTGGTGATTGGGGCCATATCACGGATAAAGGCTGCCCAAACGTGATCGTTGTCGCCATCTCTCGTGATGAACATACCTTGGTTGACTTGGAACGGGGATTTCCCCAAAGCTCTCAGATTCTCAGGAATCAATCTTTGAATGTCTTCATCGTTTGGCACAGTGATCTTGAACACGGAACGATCCGTGGTCCAATCTGGGTAATACTTGGTGATTGGAGTGACGTCCAGTTTCTGCTCTAGGAACAAATGGCTGCACATCTCAATGAAGTATTGGTTCATGTTGTCATAACGGAGCTTAGGCTGTTTGGATTGGTACTTTGGAATGTGTTCGTACTCTTCAACTTCGACTTGGTCTGTTGCTTCTGTTGCCCTTTGATTGATGTTGGTCTTTGTTCGGGCAGGCTTGGACTTATTCTCCTTCGTAGTGCCAGATTTCTTGTTGTCCTGCTGCTGCTGCTTCTTCTTCTTGTCCGAAGTCTTCTCCTTGTTACTATTCTTGCCAGTAGCTTCAGGTGGTGGTGGTGGTTGTTTCTTCTTCCCATTGGAAGCTGGCTCAACGCTAGTAGAGACCGTGCTCTTATTGGTGGCGTTCTTCTTAGCCTTAGAGACTTCTGGCTTCTTGCTATCCTTGACAACTTTCTCCTTTGAAGACGCAGCAATGGCAGTTGAAACAGTGGAATCAGCAGATGTCTTGGTGCTGGTTTTCTTGTTTGTGGTCTTCGATTCTGACTTCTTCTCGTTTGTCTTCTTAGCAGCAGTTTTGTCTGGCTTGGGTTTAGGCTCTTTAGTTGTGTCTTTCTTTGGTTGAGATGATGAGACAGGTGGCAACGTTGCCTGCTGTCTCTTGCTGGTGGCTATTTTTGGTCCACGTGCTGAATTGGAATTGGTTGAACCTTTACCGCTCTTTGAACCGGTAGTCTTTGGTGGGGTATCAATCTTTCTCTGTTGGTTGACCTTGGCTTCATCCTGTGGCTTAATCTTAGCTAGTTGGGCAGTGGACAGAGATTTGAAGGATCTCAAGGACTCGACATTTTCAGTAGGAATGATGACTTTGGAAGTGGCTGATGGTTTGCCTGGTCTTAGAATGGCCGATCCTGATCTAGAATCACCCCTGCCTCCTTTACCCCCCTTTCTTCCACCCTTACCTTTCCCTTTCCCCCTCCCGATCTTTCTTGATCTGGAAACCACTTTCTCGGAAGCCTTGACGGTTTCCTTAATCCCTAAAAACACATAGAGGAAATTATCAGCAGATTCTCTCAAGAACTTGTGTTCAGCTTCCAATCCGCCCTGTCTAATACATTTCAAACAAGCGACAAATCTCGTGTTGTTCGCATCAATAGACAGATTCGTCTCGGATCCACACAGACCACACTCCAACTCTGCCACCTTCAGATATCTTTCATAGTATTTCAAAATAGCACCGTTTTGTTCTGTATATTGAGTAGAGGGCTTATCACCACCATCCTTGGCAAGACACGTCTGACAAAGCATCTCAATGTCGCTTCCTCCATAACGAATAATCACTAACTGATGGATATTGGTATCTTGACACGAATCACATTCTAGTGTGTTTTGGGATGGATCATGAACTAACGTCTTATGACGGGTTTGAGAAAGATGTTTCAACATCTCACCATCTTCTAATTGAGACGAGCATGTCGTACAGTTGAATAAAACCATATGTTCTGTCTGTTTGTTCGGGACTTCTTCAAATGGACGATCCTGGACTTTATAGCTCGAATCATCAAAGAGTACCTATTAATTATACTATATATAATTATTTTTGAATCCAAATTTCAACAAATTTACATCTCATGCATGGTGTTTGGATGTAACTGTTTATTATATAAATTTATAAATTTAATATTTGCCCGTAATTTATCATATGGTTCTCTCAATTTTATAGTTAAATTAAAGATTCATAAATTCTGAACTAGAGCAATTAAAAATTAGAAATTTACGTATATATAATAATTTAAATTAATTATTACATGTATATATAATTTAAATAATTAATTATATTAAATATTGTACGATCGGTCGATTTAAAAAAATTATATAAAATATA
>JAKUBK010000225.1:0-35765 GCA_030566875.1 Waltiozyma chaumierensis | reverse complement strand
GTATCTCAGATACACTACACAAAAGTCCATAGTTGAAGAAGTAATACAAATTAGATTAGCGCACTCATACCATTATGATCATTAGTAACTCTAAGTCTAGCCTAAGTAATAGCCGCCCAACAAACGACCAATTATATTCAAAGATTTATAAATGTACATGTTTAACAAGTAGATAATTGTTCAAACATAATTATGATCATATAGATCTATTCACATATATCTTCGATTAAGGGGACTTTCCATTATCACTCTCTATTTCCATTTCATCGTCAGTTTCATTACCCATATCTTCATCTTGTACTTTTTCTTGAGAGTGGTCAATGGAAGTTAGGAAATTATTGAAAGCGTTTGTGATGTTAGTGACGAAAGTATTACTGGTGCTTAGAGTCATTGGTACGTCACAGGCATTTTCTTGATTTTTAGTAGTGTCATTATTGTCGTTATTGGAATTGTTCATCTGATTGTTTAAATTATTTTGAAATTTCGCAAAGGTTTTGTTAACGTGAAGAAAATCAACATCATCCTCTTTGTATTGATCGTCTTCTTCGTCTGAGGATGTGTAGTATTCCTGTAGGTTAGTAATATACTGGTCAAAGTTGGACATGAATTGTCTTGGGAGGGTTAGCACATTGCCATCTTCATCTTCTTCCCGTGGTTCCTCTTCGTTCTTGACCAGCTCAGTAGACCTGGTACTTATAGTTGACTTGGATCTACTTAGATTATCTTCTAAGTGTAAGTCCAAATGTTCCTTGTTAAAGTTTTTGTTCAACAAATTGCTGGAATTAATTGCGATATGTTTGAGGTCTCTAACCTTGGTATGTGTTCTTAGTTCGTTCGTAGTCGTGGAGACATCACTCTCATTATCTGTAGTTATATTGTTGTTCGTTTCTTCAGGCTTGATCAATTTCAGCTGGGCTGTGTTGTAACTCTTACAGTTATCACACTTCAAACCTAGAACATGGTATGGTGTTGATGATTTGGCATTGCAATCGTTGCACCTAATAATACACGTCCATTGGGAATAAGGATGTGGCAATGGCTGTAGTCTTATTTCCATATCAAGGACTCTGAATTGTGCCTCCATATTCAGGACAGTTTTCTGACACGTGGGGCATTTGTACGAATGCTTCGAATGCTCATCGTAACAAGATTGATGAATCGCGTGTCCACACGACATAAAAACAACAGGTTTGATGGAGGTGAACATGAACTCTCCACAAATTGGACAATCAGACTCGATCGAACGCTCGATACATTTGTGATCGTTCTGTAGTTCAATGGCCAAACAGGCATTACACCCTTCACAGTGAAAGAAATCCTGACCCAAACCTAGACCCAAACGGCATATGCCACAACCTTCACAATGATAAATATCTTTTGTCTCGTCATTGTCATAGAGAACACAAGTAGCACAATAGTAAGAGGCAAATTTCAAATCACAATGGGAGCAAAACTCATCCGGCTTCTGCGGAGTGAAGCATTCCATACAAAGGATATGTTCGGTTTCGTTTCTCTGGAACTTATGACCAGCTGTTTGTGCCGTATCTTCATCATGGCAGATTGGACATCCGTACCAGCGACGACATTTAGGACACTCCATTTTACAGTTTCTCTGATAATGCGGACATCCTAGTATATCCTGATCTTCGTCATTGTAAGTCTTTGATTTATCGGCTGTTGTAATGTTTGGTGTTTGATTGGATGCATCAGCTTGTTCAGAGTTCCCTGTTGAGTGTTCTAGATGGCTATTTGCTGGTGC
The DNA here is from genome assembly GCA_030566875.1 of Waltiozyma chaumierensis. Classification (NCBI taxonomy): domain Eukaryota; kingdom Fungi; phylum Ascomycota; class Saccharomycetes; order Phaffomycetales; family Wickerhamomycetaceae; genus Waltiozyma; species Waltiozyma chaumierensis. Next base: position 34,006 of record JAKUBK010000225.1, on the reverse strand, counting down.
TTTCCGACTTTTGAATTGATTGGAGATCTTTAATACCTCACCACCATTCGAATCGACAAACTTGATCTTATCATAGTGGGCACCCATCATTAGCTTCTGGATCATGTGATTCTTTGAGTTGTCACTGATTGAAAGTCGACGAATAGATTTGATCTTACGTCTTAGCGCTGATTGATCGTTCGCCTCGTGTGTTTCTATCAAGGTAAGGTTCTCCAACTCTGGGTTTCCTTGATAGATTTGTTGGTAATCACTATGTTGTCTTTTCTTGTGGATCTTTCTCTCCGGGTCTTTAGATTGAGGAATGATAACTTGATCAAGCAATGGAATCTCTTTAGGCTCAACAGCTGCTTTAACAACTTGAGGCTCAGCGTTGATCTTCTTCACCTGATCTTCTTCGTCATGAAGGTCATCTTCGTTTTCAGAGTCTGTGTCGACACTGTTCTCGATGGTTTGGCTGATCTCACTTTCTAACAACGTTCTGATTGTTTGAAATCTATCCAACGCACCACTCAGAGAAAAACCCTCTTTCAAATCATCAATCAAATTTGTCAGTTGTTCTCTTCTTGACTGAATCATTTCCTGATATGCCTCCGATAATGATAAAGTGTTTTCTTCTGAATTTTGAGCACCATTGTCCTTGGAAGCAATGGTCCTGTTTCTCCATGAAAAGCTTGGTAGTTTCAAAGTGGCGAAGTTCCCAATATCATTCAGACCTTCCAAACCTCCATCGGAGTCAGACCAGTCTTGGTGATTGGGGGAGTCGTTGTCATAACCTTCCACATCGGTAGTACTATCTGATTTGTGTCTGATATTCTTGGCCATGTTTTTGATTGAGCCATGTTGAGAAACTGCCTTTGAATCAGTCGTCGACATGAGTTATTTGGGTAAGGATATGATATATTATCTGTGAAGTACAGCCGAAGTTCCACTAGATTGAGTGAGTGCTATTTCAGAACCTTTTTGAATAAATTGAACAATCAACAAACCCAACAGAACGAGGTGAAATCGCTTGTACGATTATTATACGATCTACTGATTCTACAAATTACAGTTCCGAAAATCTGCACCTCTGATGTCTTGATCACGTGGAACTTTCTGATAAAATATATATATTATTTCTAAATCTTTGTTTCATTAGCTGTAGTTGACTGGAATTAATTCTAAAAGCAAAAGTTGTGACTTTCTATCTCTAGTTAAGACAAATTCTTTCCTACTTTGAAGCTCTTGAAGAGACATAGTGAGGTTTCCGATCTTTTTTGTTTTCGGAGGGTGTCTGTCCAAGAACCTCGGGTGTCATAAATTGTTATAAGTCCTAACTTCTGTGAAAACAAAAACGGAATCATGATCCCCAATACATACATTATGCTGTTTGATGTAGAATAAAATCATTCCAATACATTTAATCGGTAAAGTTACATTCTAAATTATTTAACTTAAAAGAGCTGAAAAAATAATAAAAAAACAAACTCCGAGACGGGGAATCGAACCCCGGTCCACCATGCGACAAACGGAGATTCTAGCCACTAAACTATCTCGGAAACCTTTTTATTGGATTAACTGGCTTAAAATCCCCATCAGATAAATTAAATTTCATTAGGGCCACGAAATATGTTTCTTGGGTGCTGAAAAAGTTTTTCTTTATGTTATGGTTTACAGAATTGCCACCCGAGATTTACGCACTTTCTTACACGTTTCCACACATCATTGAACAATTTTATCCAACAGATTGTTGCATTTGTTCTAATTGAAAAACAATTCGAAAACGTACTGGATACTGGCTCCAAAAGCTACTGAGTGTTTTAGCAGGATTCTGAATTAATAATTAATTGTCGGGTAATTGCACCCACGTCCAAACCTATTTTACTCTAATAATATATTAACATTTTATTTAGATCTGAGAAATTACAGTTTAATCACCTAGCTTATTATTATAATATTGGCCGAACCTCGGTTAATAAATTTGGGTCTTGCGCGGGTAGATTTTTACAAATGTGGGGAAGCTAACAATTATTGATCAGGATAACAACTTCTCCATGAAATGTGCAAGAGAGGTCCTCGGTCAGATAAATCTCAGATGAAAAAGTTACAACTTAAATGTGACAAACCCCATTAAATATTTTTCGATTGTTATAAAAAGATCGAGATATCCATATAGTGAAACACGAAACAGAAACACAAAAGTTTAAAGAAGCACAACAACACAAACAAAGAATAACAAAAGAATGACAAGATTACATGTTTACGGAAAAGTGGTTGCCATCACAGGCGGCTCAAGAGGTTTAGGTCTTCACTGTGCAGAGATTCTTCTTAAGAACGGTGCTAAATCCATTTACATCACCGCACGTAAGCAAAAGGGTGTCGATGACGCTGTTCAATACTTGGAAAACATCGTTAAGACTTACAAGGAAAGAGATCAATTATACCAAAAGGGCAATGGAATTACAATTAGAGGTGTCCCAGCTGATGTTTCTACAACAGACGGTGTGGTTTCCTTCCTCAACTTGGTCAAGGAAAGGGAATCTCAAGTAGACATTTTGATTCCAAATGCTGGAGCTTCTTGGGGAGCTCCTTTAGATAAACACCCAGAAAAGGCCATTGATAAGGTATTAGAATTGAATATCAAGGGTGTCTTCCTAACCATTCAGAAATTCAAACCATTGTTACTCAAAGCTGGTACTACCGATTACTCTGCCAGAGTTTTGATCATGGGTTCAGTCGCAGGAATCACACCAACTTTTGGTGGTGAAGGTGGCACATATGGTTATCTTGCATCCAAGGCTGGTGTCACACACATGGGTAAGATGTTAGCTTTAGAATTGGGCCCACAGAATATTAATGTCAATATCATTGCTCCTGGCTTCTTTCCAAGTAAGATGTCTAATGGATTACTAGAAGGTGAGTTTGGTAAATACATGATTAGTCATAATCCAAAGAGAAGAATTGGGAAACAAAGTGACATTGAGAGTCTAATCTTGTTCTTCTCAGCCCAAGAATCTGATTATCTTAACGGTGTGGTTATTCCTATTGATGGTGGCCATCATTTAGGCGATGGTGCTCCGTTATCCAGTGGTAAGTTATAAGTACTTCGTTCTTTCTAACAACTTTCAATTTTGATTCATCGGTGATGAGTCTTTCGTTTGTGTTCTCACATAATTACTTAAGTAATAAGTCTATAGCGGATTCGACACCAAATCCAATTCTAATCAGAAGTATATGAATTATGAAAAAGAAAATATTCAATAATGCTAAAGTGTAGTGTGAAGTTCAGCTTTTGTGTACCCGCAGTTGGAATGGTTAGTGGTTTGTGGCGCATAAATTGCAGTTCATCGTGCGAGATTGATTTTTCTTTAATTATGTTTTTTAACACCCAGATTTAAATAAAGCTAATTTAGAAGAAAACTACGAGTTCAAATATCTCGGGCCATTATCACAAAATCCAATATCAATCACCTCATCGAAAGAGCTACGCTGCCACATAGTAAAATAATGAATGTCTTGATATTAAACATACTTCGATGCTTCGCTTTTACTCTGCTAATATCAATCTCATCTGTTTCTGCAAAGGATCATTATGTAGGAATGTCAATAGGAGATGGTAACTACGAAGAAATACTTAAGAGGACCACATATTCATTTGTGAACTTTTACAAAGAAGGTTGTTACTACTGTGACCAGCTTGAACCAACATACAAGCTATTATCCGAAGCGTTCACTGGGTCAGATTTACAGATACTCAGTGTGAACATAAAAGAGAATCAGCGTGTTCAAAGCATTGAAGACATCAAAGGGTTTCCAACCTTGAAGTTATACGACAACCGAGTGAGAAGATACGTGCAGAGTTATGATGGTAACAGAGGCCTTGACCACTTGATCCAATATCTTTCGGATGTTACATCTGTTAAACCAAAGATTCCAGAAGTCGAACATATTCAAGTCGAATCATTGGAAGAACTCAACGAACTCGAAACCCAATTGCTGAAAGAGGACAAGTCCATACTCATTGCCTTCATGACTCCATGGTTGGAAGAATGGACTCTCCACTTCTCCACATATATCAAGATTATCAAACAATTGAACCCGGACGTCAAGTTAGTAATAGTGGATGGTTCAATTGGGGAAACCACCGAATTGACAAGACATTACAAGGTTGACAAGTTTCCTACATTTGTCTATAGACACGATCTCAGCCAAGAAGGTTTCAAATTCATGGATACGCAGAAAGGTTTGAACATCGAAGTGTTGAATGCTTTTATGAACAATGGTCTTGGTATTTGGTTTGGCAATGTTCTGGAGTTGAATGAGAGTAAATTAAATGGAAATATCGATAAGGCCCAATTGAATAATATAGAAGAACCTGGGAGAAAGTATCAGATGAATTTCGGAGATGGTGATAAAGAAATGAATGATGAGGAAACTGATAGGTTGTATTATAGATTGAGAGATTTATGATGTTGGTGTTTTTTTTTTTCAACAAAGATCCTCATTCATATTAATGGGTTAACAAGAAGGGACTCATAAAATTGCTCATTCTTAATTCATAGTTGAATCAATATACATACAATGGTTTCACCAACTCCCAACATTATTTGAATCGGTTTTTAGCCATATCTCAGAAGATCTAGATCAAACTCTTGAACTAATTTGTACCATAGGAGTTGTTTTTTTATTATGTAATATGTCTGAAGTCTTAAGAATTAATCTACTCCCCCACGTCGATCATGCAAATTTCGGGTCAAAATTAAAACCGCCATATGTCTGTGTCAAAAGGTAAAATTTTAGCCGCGTTAATTAATTTTTTTAAAAAAAAGTTACACAAAACACAAAACCTCAACAACAATATTATCCAAATTATTAGTACGGTTGGAAAAATTTCAAGATCAGTTAAATTACATGAAATTAAATATAAATATAAATTATTAGTACTATACTTACGAATATATCGAAATAGAACTGCCTACCAATTTCAATGGATCGTGGCGATTCCGAGTAGATGAATTAGCAAATGAGTGCCCAGGATGTCAAAAATGGGTGTAATGTAATAAATTAAGCACAACAATATTGTTATTCACAAATTTAAATACATATATGCTTAACGTCATTAATAATATAGTGCTGTAGTGCTGTAATCCGGCCTTGAGGAGTCTTTTCTAAAATTGGCTCAAAGGAAAACGTATGGATAGATGGATTCGACTAGAGTTTAAGTTTCTAGATCAGTTGTACCATCATCATCCTATTGAAATCTTTAAAATCCAACTGATCAGGTGCTAAAGGTAAATAATTATGGGAGACTTGTGATATATAGGTATCTGAATCTCCAGAGAAATTAAAACTTGAGTAAACGAGATATATTATAAAGAAGAGATGGTTAATTATTGTTTGTTCGACAACACGAAATATTAATATTACATAAAGTCAACAAGATCAATATTATTACGCGACAACACTACTTAAAGACGTGCCTGATGATCCAGATCACGAAAACCAAGCTGCCAGATTTTGACAGATTTTAAAGCAGTCAACATATTCGCGCGCCATTTATTGTTGTACCAACCGGGTCCGTGATACCATTCCCACATATTTGATTGGCTATCCAAGCCGCTCCTGACTAAGCACCCTATAGAAAACGGACCGATTCTGACATAATCCCGGATAAATAGGTCATGCCTTTTTTTGGCCAAAGGATTGAGATTTATTTCAATCTCAGCTTATTCAAAGTTTCATAGACGCTCTTATAAAAGGTTAGAACGCTGCTTGTTTTTTTTGCAATGAGCCTGAAGTCAATGGTGCAACACAATGGTCTGGAAATATATTTCTGGTTTTGACTAACTTCTCTGTTCTCATATTTTTTTTTCACATTCACTTAAAATGTTCTCCAGAATTGCCAAAAGATCATTCTCTTCTACTGCTGCTGCCAACTACAAGGTCACTGTTTTAGGTGCTGCTGGTGGTATTGGTCAACCATTATCTTTGTTGTTGAAGTTGAACGAAAAGGTCACTGACTTGTCTCTTTACGATATCAGAGGTGCTCCAGGTGTTGCCGCTGATATTTCCCACGTTCCAACCAACTCCACTGTCAAGGGTTACACTCCAGAAGATGCCGAAGGTTTAAAGCAAGCCTTATCTGGTACTGATGTTGTCTTGATCCCAGCTGGTGTCCCAAGAAAGCCAGGTATGACCAGAGATGATTTGTTCAACATCAACGCTGGTATTGTTAGAGACTTGGCCTCTGCTGTTGCCGAACACGCTCCAAACGCTGCTGTCTGTGTTATCTCTAACCCAGTCAACTCTACTGTTCCAATTGTCAGAGAAGTCTTCAAGCAAAAGGGCGTCTACAACAAGAACAAGTTATTCGGTGTCACCACCTTAGATGTCTTGAGAGCTTCTAGATTCTTATCTCAAGTTGTCGGTACTGATCCAACCACCGAAAAGGTTAACGTTGTTGGTGGTCACTCTGGTTTCACCATTGTTCCATTATTATCTGGTACCAAGCACAAGGATGCTTTAACCCAAGAACAACGTGATGCTTTAATCCACAGAATTCAATTCGGTGGTGATGAAGTTGTCCAAGCCAAGAACGGTGCTGGTTCTGCTACTTTATCCATGGCTCAAGCCGGTGCCAGATTTGCCGGTGCTGTGTTGAAGGGTTTGGATGGTGAAAAGAATGTCGTTGAACCATCTTTCGTTGAATCCCCATTATTCGCTGCCGAAGGTATTGAATTCTTTGCTTCCGAAGTCACCTTAGGTCCAAACGGTATTGAAGAAATCCACGGTTTAGGTGAATTAGCTGAATACGAAGAAGAATTAATCAAGACTGCCAAGACTGATTTGTTGAAGTCCATTATTAAGGGTCAAGAATTCATCACTAAGGCTTAAATATCTTGACTGATCTTTTTGCATTATTGTCACACCTCCCTTCTTCTACCTTATTTATTACGATTGATATTTGTTATGTTTATAGTTTTACGCTTTTTGGATACTTTTTTTTGATTCTTTTTTTTTAGAGAGGATAGGAATCAGTTCACTATTTATGAATTTTAATGAAATGGGATATTATAGATTTTCTAAACCAACTATCATTCAATCAACTTTAAATTATAATTCAAATATTATTTAATTGGTGATTCATGAAAACTTCGTTAATGGTCACGTGATGAATGTGTTTGATCTGTTTATCTAGCTAGCTGTCTCGATTGCGAACAGAATTGACCATTCAATATTATACTAGTAGTATATATTTTTCGCATCGTGTTTGCTTGTGTCGAACTAGGTACCCTATATGTAAGTACTACCAGCTTAGACCAACTACGTCTGACTAATGAGTCGTGACCATATTATAATACTCCTGGATCGACGGTAGCTCGGCTTTGTTCTTTTCATGTTTTATTTTTTGTGTTACATATTTAATTATTTTAATTTGTACTTGGCGGACGAGACACGCGGCTTAGTTAATTTTGTTTGTGTGTCTGACATCTGTGTGTGTTTTTTTCTCTTTAATTACGCGTAGTTTCCGAATAGGGAAACAAGCCTCAATTGAACCACCGACGTCTGATCTCAAATCGAAATTTATATTATTACAGTTTCGATCTGCAGCAAAGTTGTACCAAGTTACAAGTTGTAATTTTAATATCAATAAAAACTAAACAAAAAAATCAAAAAAGCAAAAAAGCAAAAAAAAAAAGCATAAAAGGTATTTTAGATTTCCTCAAGTGATTAATCAAGAGTATCATATAATATCGATTCATTCACAGGAGATTCTTATTCAGATCGTGTCCTGGATTCTTTATCAAATTCGTTGGGATTTCCTACTGTCACAATAACCAATCATAAGATCTGTCGAATATGGGAAGCAATAACCAACAGCAGCACAATCATACGTTTGATCCGAACAACAACCACACACAATTCCAGAATCAGCAGCAGCAGCAGCCTCTGGGAGATATCAATGTTGGAAACTACGCCAATATGGTGATCACGTCGTCTCCTTTGAAAAATTCCAGTTATTATTTCCATGACGAGATCGACTTGTCGACTCAGAACGAGAACTTCAACTTCACGCCGATCAAGAACTCATTACAGGACCACTCACTCCAGTTTCTTTATCAGAATACTCACCAGGCACACCAAAATACAATGAATACACAGAGTCAAACGGCACAGATCCTGTCAGATCGTGATCATAATGAGACGGATGAAGATCGCACAGACGACGAGAACGAAGACCAGCAACAGCAACAGCAACAGCCAATGGTCCTTCAGTTTGCTCCAACGATCCAGCAACAACAACAACAACAACAGCTACACCAACAACCAGTGTATTATCTCCAACAGGCGCCGGTCATGCAGCAACAAATCCAACCAGCCTTTGTCCATCCACAGAGTATGGGCATGAACATGTTCCCACCGCTACAGCAGCAGCAGCAGCACGTGCTTGTTCCAACTGTCCAGACAAATCTCTACCCACCAGTAGAATACGTGCCTCCATCCTCCTTGCGAATCCCGGAATCAACCTCTACCAACACTATCTCCTCTTATGAGTCGGTGCCCTTCATGGTTTCGTCGTCCTCGGTGTCTGACAATTCCATAGCTTCCCCAGCTTCCTTCAGCCACAATTCAACTTTATTGACGACGCCCCAAAGACAATCCAATTTGTCGACTGCTACGGCAACGACAGCAGCTGCTGCCAGTGGGAGAAGAACTTCTGTTACGATGACGCCGATTTTGTTCGAGACTCCTTCGAGAAACTTTATGCTCCCACAGCAACAGCAGCAACAGCAGCAACAGACACAGCAGATATCTCCTATGCGTGCTAGAGCCACGCCGAGTCGAAGAAACACAACGTCCTCAGCGGCAAGTGGACATACAAAGTCCCATAGAAGATCCCGATCCCGTTTATCCATCGATCCTTCAGGCTCTGCGTCCATTGTTACTTCCTCATTGCACCATTCGGTTTCTGAGCATCGACTTTCCACTTTAACCCGGTCACCTACCAGCCATGGAACTAACCCCTTCTATCATTCTTCGCATTATTACAACTCGTCCACAATCTCGCCACACCATCCAGGAACAACGGCGTCCAGATTGACCAGCAGTCAGTCCTTGAACAATTTGAATTCGCCGCTTAGTACCCCCTTAGCCACACCTGGATCCTTGAAAAGAAGCCATTATCTGAACGGAGACGACGACGATGAGAAGGGCGAACGTTTAAGGAAAATCGCATCTCTTTCTTCAATCTCGCCAAATATGCTTATGTCAAGGTCTAATTTGGAATCGGTTAAGGATGAGACTGAGAATGATAATGATACGAAGAGCGACAAGTCTATTAAGTTTGAGGCTGAGTATCCAACAAACAGAGATCCTATCACATTCCCCTTCTCGAGCTTCTCAACGTTCACAAGTCTCGATAATTTGGTCCCAACAACGGATAGTTTCCTGTGTGATCCTTCAAATGTCGAAATTACAAACCATTCTCCTTTGAAATCGTCGCCTGAGAAGCCTTTGGCCGTTAATAGAAACACCAAACTTGCAAAGTCTCAAGCTACAATCAATCTGAAATCATTCACCACTGCTCCCAATAACAACAATCATAATGGCCTGTCTGCTCATGAGCAGATCATCACTGGTATTCAGACCCCTCCACAAAGCAGCAACAGTGCCGCTAATACCCGATCCAGATCTAAATCCATCAAGGGCAAAGGTAAGACTAAAGACATGGACGATCGACAGCAAACCATCACTCGTGGCGAAGATCTAATCAAACAGAGAAACTTAGAAGATCATCCATTGATCGATAGATCTCTAACATACGATAAACCAATAGTGAAAACTCGCAAGTCCACAAAACCTATTGCCACCAATAATGATTCCACCACCACTACGACTACTGCTAATAATAATGATAATGATAATATTAACAACGATAATGATAACAATACAGAAGGTCAATCATCCTCTACTACAAAATCAGGGAAAAAACCAAAGAAACAACACCCTTGTCCCTTATGCGGTGTCGTTCTTCAAAGACCAGAACATGTTAAAAGACATATGAACTCTCATTCGTCAGATAAACCGTTTGTTTGCGAAGAGGCTGATTGTGGGGTTAGGTTTAATAGGAAGGATAACTTAAGGGCTCATATTAGAAACATCCATCATATGAATATTTGATTTATTTAAATACATTATATTAATCATTATTATTATTATTATTATTATTACCTTTCAGGAACAGTAGACGACGTAGTAATTTCCGCCCCACCTCTCATAGGCTTAACCACATGTAAATTGAACCCGATCCTACCAGGAGCTAAAGAACCAACAGCAACACTATGACCTGAACTTCTTGAAGTGGACGATGCGACACTGTCTCTTCTTCCACTATGGCTCTTTCTATAACCCATGTTATCCAATTCAGAGCTTATTCTGCTGCGTGAACGAATGTCTGAAGGTGTCTCCATAGATGTTCGATGATAATTGTGAGAAGAATGGCTATCAATATCTCCATCAATGGGAGAAGATATGGACGAGGAAAAATCGTTCGTAGAACTAAGATTGGACGTAGCAGCAGTAGACAATGAGAAATGAAAGGGATTCTTGAGAAAGGAAAACTTGGACGAAGACGATGACGAAGAAGAAGAAGAGGAGGAGGATGGTGTTCGTGACAACGAAGATGGCCTATAGGAATGGATCCTGGGTATCTGAGCCTGTTGATCTTTAACCACCAGTTCCAAAGTCTTGATTCGCTCATGTCTTGTGTCAGAAATGTTCTTTGTGGCTTGTAAATCTTTACGTATGGCGTTGTTTTGCTTTTCCAACTCGTCAATTTGTAAGCTCATATGTTCAATTGTCCGTTCAAGAGCAATGAATTTCTCATGTTCGAGTTTCCAATGAGCCACTTGATAAAGCTCATGTTCTAACAAATCGATCTGAGATTCCAGTTCGATAAGTTTCTCACATTTTCCCGTGATGTCCACCATTAAAGCCTCGTTGACTAGTTGAGAGGTTTGTAATTGCTGATAAAGTGGATCTTGGTCATTTTGAGTCTGATCCGGCTGTTTACTTAAGATCTCCTTATAGACAGCTACTTGTTCAACAAGTTTATCAATTCTGAGATTTGCCTGTTTCAATTCCTCTTCGAACTTAGAAACGTGATCATCGTCTTCATCGACTGCTGTGATGGTTTCATCAAAGTCTTCCATAGATCCCTGGTCCTGAATCTCTGAATCTTCAATCTTATTAACCCCTGATTTCCAAAGATCCAATTCTCCTTCCAACTCCTTGTTTCTCAGAACTTGATCTTCGTTGATTCTCCTCAAGATATCCAACTGTTTCAAAAGATCTTGTGAAGATGGTTCCATGTTGACATGTGCTTTGTTCTTGATCTTCTTAGCTCTCGTACCGAATCTTAAAGTAGACAGTGTTTCAAACTCGTTATAACTTGATGGCGAACAATTGATAATCAACGACGTTCTGGAATTCCCACCTAATGACTCTTGAAGAATCCTAGTCAACTTGGAATCTCTATAAGGGATATGTGTGGACTTGGAATCGGTCAAGGCATTGATCACATTACCAAGAGAACTCAAAGAACTGTTAATCTTCTTCGCTTCTTCCAAATTCAAGCCTGATACACCTGTCTTACCAACCTTCTCACTTCCTGCCAAATCAACAAGGAAAAGTTTACTCTTTCTTATCCCAAATTCAGGACTTTCTTGACTCAAGTTCAACTGGAAAATAGCATGAGATCGTGAAGATTCCTTATTCATCTCTGTTGAGCTCGTCACCCTCAACTCAGATCCTCTTTCCAATAACGCATGGATCTCTTCCGTCGATGAAACATACGCCTTGGTAAGATTCGTGACATGAACACCGTTAATTTTATCCTCAACAACCTGTAACGACTCCTTGTTCTTAGACGACAACAAGTCTCTAATCTGTTCCATGTAAATCTCCATATACGAAGCACTCAAAGTAAACTCCGTATTCGAATCCCCTCTGGAGATATTCTGAAAAATAGAACCAGTTATCCTTGGAATCAACCCTTTCATCTCTTGATCGTTAATATCACCCATCATAGTGAAAGTCTTGCCTGACCCCGTCTGACCATAAGTCAACACTGTCCCATTATATCCATTGAAAAACTCCTCTACCGTTTGTACCACCGAATAGTTGAATACATCAGCCTGAGTAGAATCAGGACCAAATACCCTATCAAAAGTAAAGACTCCATCCTTTATACAAACCGATGTGTCATTGATGTCCTTTAGTATGGAAACATCATTTCCCTGTTCTTTCTCCTTGATATTCTCTGGACGAAATCTTGTGATCACTTTGATATTGTTCACATCCGTTATCAATGGTTTCCTTGGTGGGGATCCCTTGGACTGTATTGGAGATTCAAGATCTTTATTAGTGCCAGCAGCAAAGGTTGGTGGTAGTGAGTGTCTTTTCCGATCAATAGATCTTTCTTTTAGTGTGTGGACTTGCCTTTTGGAAGAATTTGGTGAACTAGAAGGAGACGGGGTATGGCGCTTAGATTGTGTAGTGGCTGATGACGAGAGTGACATTTTTGGTTTTTTTTTTGTTGTTGTCAATGGAAAGATATGTCTGTTGGTTTTGTGAATGTCTATTTAATCTTATCTTAGCTTCTTAAAATGTGGTCAAAAGTTATAGATGTGAGTAAAAATCGATGAAAATGGTCTTCTTTACCTTGTATATGCCAACCCTCAAATGTATTTGGTGTGTGTCCTTTTAAAGGAGATAAAACTGCGATATTGTTTAGTTCTTTATCAATTTATCCACATTTAATAATCATCTGTTGCGTCAGCCGCCAACAAGCTTGATCATCACTGTATGATTATTCTTGTTAACACGTACTGTTTAAGGGCACAATCTGTAGGGACATGTACAATTTTAGTGCAAAACCCCTAAACATCTCTATTTTCAACTGAAGGTCTTTGTGTAAATTCTATATCGGGAAATAAATCTGAAAAGAGTTCGTGCAAATTGCGCGATGTCTTCACCTACATCTGGATCTCGTAAAATTAAAACCCACTTTGATTGAGTGATGAAATTCAATTTTAAAACCCCAAGATAATATTATTAATAACAATACAAATTGGGAAACCAGATACATTTTCTTCTTCTTCTGCAGTTGAATTAGCATTTACGAATCAATTCAATTCATCATGTCAGACAAACACATTAATCCATTAAACACAGTACGCCACATCAAGTACTTCAAGATGTGTCTTACAGCTTTACCATCAAGAGCCCAAAAGCAAGACTCCAACAAACTCTTGCTTATATACTGCTCTGTATGTGCTCTTTACTTGCTTGGTTATGAGTTCTCTTCCACCGAGAAAAAGGAAATAGCAGAGTTCATTTATTTGCATTACGTTCCAACAGGAGAAGGATTCCGTGGTTCTTTATCACATAAATTACAACCTTGGAATAGATATGATCCAGGAACGTTGGCAAACACTTACTCGGCCTTATGTATCCTTTTAACTATAGGAGATGACTACCTGGAGAGATTGGACACAGAGGCAATCATGAAGTACGTCAAGAATTGCCAGCTTGAAGATGGCTCGTTTCTTTCCCTGTTGGATATTAATGGTAAACCATTCGGCGATGGTGATCTAAGACAATGTTACCTTGCGGCAAGCATAAGGAAACTATTAAAATATCCAGACGATGGAATCAACAATTTCAACATTGAAAAGATGCAACAATATATCATCGCTTCGAAAGTGTATGATGGTGGTCTTGGAAGTATGGAATCTCACGCTGGGTTAACATTTTGTGGCTTGGCAGCTTTGAAATTGACCAATGGGATCAACAACAAATACACTACGGAATGGGAAAAGACAATAGACTGGTTGGCCCATAGACAGATCTTCTACGATCAGTTCAACTCGGATCTTTTGACTTACGATTACTGTGATGACACGGATCAAGGTGGACATAATGGTCGTCCTAACAAATATGGGGATACTTGTTATTCTTTCTGGTGTGCTGGGTCTCTGTCACTGTTAGATTCTTCATCATTCATAGACAAAGAGATGTCATATCGTTACTTATTAAACGTCACACAGAACCAAATCATTGGTGGCTTTTCAAAGACTGATGCTGATGATCCGGATCCTTATCATGCTTATCTTGGTTTGGCTGCGTTGAGTATTCTTGGGTCTGAAGGCTTGAAGGAGTTGGATTCATCTTTGGTTATTCCAAAGGAAGCCAGTCTAAGGCTTTAAAATTAATTAATAAATAGAATGGGACGATGGCCCAAGTAATATCATAACATTCATTAGATTGTTTACAGTTTCTATAAATAAACTAAGACGAAGACATGAAACTATTATTATTTACCAAATGCAGCAGCTGCATTCTTCAAACTTAAAAGCGGTCTAACATCATTAGTATACTTCAAGGCTTCCAACATTGGCAACAAGTTCAACAAATCTGTATCTGAATCATCGTTGATCCAACCTTCAACCAATATAGCATTATCTTCATGCAAGGCATAACTTATAGGTGAATTATCAATGATTATCATCCGGTGAAGATCCGGGTTCACAGCTGTCAAGTCCTTAATATACCCTTCGCCCTCTCTTAACGTACAATGATTTCTATAGTATCGTTTAGAGAAATATTTCTTCTCAGTCTCCAACCAATCAATCACAGGATCAGCATATTCTTTAACACTGGCTGTGAAGATCACCAAATCAAACCATTTAGATGCTCTTTGAAGGAAAAGATCACAATATGGTCTCTTATTTACGTAATACAACGTAGCCACTTGAGAAATCTTAACTTCAATCATATGGCCATTCTTTGTAGATCTGGAAGATTTGGAAATGGAATGCACTAATGTTTCATCTAGATCTAGAATCAATGTTTTCTTAGGGACGCTTATAGGGAAGACGAATTTAGGGAATGGAAATTTGGATGTTTTGGTTAAAACATTTGGTGCTATTGGTGATTTGAATTCTTCTGCAATTGCCATAGAAGATGAGGGAATTCTTCCTGTTTGTTGTTGTTTTGAAGGTTCTACTTCTTCTTCAGCATCCTCGTCTAACTCCAGAATCACGGAAGACGTCAGATTGATCCCACTCCTGAAAGTTCCCATGGATCTTCCATCATTGTTACGCATTTCTTCTTCTGCTGTTTCTCTTTCTTTAATTTCAATGCTTTCTTGTATTATTTCCTCATTTGTTTGGCCATTCTTTTCTAATAAGGTCAGTGGGAACGTACAAATGTACCAAAAGAACATCAAGGGTCTAACAAACGTGAAGTGAGGAACGAACCAAATAATATAGATGATTCTCCGTAGAAATGAAGGGGTCATTTGTCTCTCAAACTCATCATCGTCATCATTGTTGTTTTCTTCTTGATCATCATCATCTTCTTCATATGCAATTGATTGACTAACAACTTCTGTATCTGTCGGACTTTCCTGTTTCAATGTATTTTTCTCATCTTGAGCATCGCCACCCGATTGGAAGGAAATTGGCTTTATTACGTTGACAGTGAACTCCTTAAGATCAGTCGTACTGTTGGTTTCGTCAACATCCTCTTCTAAAGCTGTAGATATTGTTGGATCTTGATCTGGCGAGCCTCTTAAGGCCTGATCCATAGAGTGTGCCAAGTATGTGATAGAGTTCATAACAAGTTTTACTGGTAACTATGAATAAGAGCTTAGTGGGAAGGTTGCAGTTTGATCATAAATGAAAGTATGATATTGTTTGTGATTATTGTTGGTCAGACGTTGATATGCCAATGTTTATGATATTAATATATGATGTAATTTAATCTGAAATGGCAGTGATAAAAAGGCCAAGCGAACAAGCGGGGTTGTAAAACAATAGGTGACTATCTACTCAAAGGGAAAAGACAATAAATTATTGCTAGTAGTAATCCAGTACCTATACCTTAGAGAGAAATGCTGTTTAATATTAACTCCATCTTGTTAATGTTCCTTTTTTAGCACATGATGAATCTCACCTGCACAACAAAAATCCAAGTGCCAAAAACCATGCTCGAATTTCAGAAGGAACCCTTGTTGTTGACCTGTTGGGGTCTTCCTGCATCAACTTCCCAATTTGACCATTTTATTTGATTTAACGAGGATATACACGTGATTCACAGCAAGGGTTTGGTTTTGGAACTGGTCTAAAAGAAAACTCTATATTCATGCCATGAAGTTTTGGCAGGGAGCGTTATCAGTCCAAAAAGATTTAAAATGATAATTCAAAGTACAGACCTTATAGATCGTTTCATCGACAGACTAATATTTTATGGTCAAAATGAAACAATGTTAAATTTGTACAAACATGGTTTTTGACACTTTGCCTTTGTTAAAAAACTGAATCAGAATTATAGCTGACTTATAAGTTATAACTCAGAAGATATAAACTCTTCGAAGTTAAAAGTGATGTCAAAGTCATCCAATTTATCGCAATTTATCCGCACTCAAATTCCAAGATTCTTATAACCATATATTATTTTCAATGTTTATTTGATTCAAAAAAGAAAAACAAAAGTAAGAGCAACCAAAACCCAAGACTCAGTAGCTAGTATTCTTCTCAATGCTTTTGAACCTGTTTAACCAACTTGATCAACTGTTTTCTTGTAGTGATCTTAACATCCGGATAAATCTGATCATCAGAAAGTACTCTTAATAGTTCACCATCTGTCATTTGTTCAGGTTTCTTCTTACCCAAGCCCCTCTTTTTATCTCTGATTGTTTTACTTGAACTTGTGAACAACGATGGATCAAAAATAAGGAGCAGTGTACTACCGATGATAAGAGTGGTGAAAATCCAGTTTAGGATGTTGTTGTTTCTTTTGAATATTTTATTGAGGAATGTCATTGATTTTTGTGGTGAATATTGAGTCGATTCGGTTTAAGTTGTTCATGTTACACTGTAATGATCCAAAGTTGTAAATTGGTTTAGGTTGCTCCATAAAATTCAAGTATTTAATGTTTTGACCGCTTCTCTTGCAAAGCCGCTCCCCCGCCACACTTGAAATATGGGACTACACAGTGCACACTGTACACACTGCACAGTACACATGTGGCGCATAACTATACATATATGTAGCTATCATTTGGACTCTGATCTACCTGTTTACATAAACCATCTCTAAATAATAAGTTCATTATTGAAAATTACCACTTTTTGTAGCAGCTTTTCTAGTCATCTTCACAATACTAGAATCACTGGCCTTCTTCAACGTCTGATTCCATTCATCTGTTGATTTTTGTTCAGCCAAAACTTTTAAAGTCTGATTAACCAAGCCAATCAAATCAGCTCTTCTCAATTTATTCTCATCAGACCATCTTTGTCTCTTCTCAATCTCATTGATTAACCCTTCTTCATCACCAAACTCTTTCAAGATTTCTCTACGATCTTTTATCATTGCAAGCATTGAGAATCTTAACTCACCTCCGTATTTCATGATTCTTTCATTGATAACGTGCGGCAATTGAGTGATGAACTCATCATTTGATGAGCAATCTGAATGAACAATTGGGTATGGCTTAAGTCCATCTAACTCTATAAGCTTATTGTTGACACGGACAAACCCAATGAAATGGAATAAACTATCATCGTCCTTCAAACTTTGAGATTTCTTTTGATTCTCATCGAAGAATGGATTAGGAGAACTGAAAGAATTATGAACATCGGTAATCTCTGACGAATTAGTGATAGCTTCACCCTTTAACTCTGGATCAAAACTTTCAACAAACTCTCTAAAGTTCCCCAATAATGGACCCAATGAGACACCTTCAGAATCTTTAATATTCATAAGAATATTCAAAACAGCCTGAGTAGCACATGCGTTTTGAATCATCTGTTTAGCAAAAAAGATTGAGGAATCATGATCAAACTCACCACCACCTACTGGTCCTATCGTGCTTTGATCTAAATCAGTGTACTTGAAAAGAAAAATCACACCATAGAGAGGCAGAAGAGATCTTAATGTATCTTGATCAAACGTGTAAAGTTCCTCGAATTCAACTCCCTTAACGCCAAACTTTTCAACTAGTTCTGTGAAGACACCTGGGTCTGATTCAATTGTGTTCCAGCCACTTGAAGACATTTTGTAATATTGTTGTGTTGAGTGTGGTCAATTCTCTGTTACTGAAGTCCATTCAATGCTCAGTCAAAGAGTGACAGTTTTGTTGATTTCATTTATTTTGCCACACAAATTGTATCCGCATCCATTTTGCAAAAGACATCCAAACACCAATTAACTAACTATATGTATCTAAGGTTGAGTTCTATACAAAAAAATCATTCATAACTGCCAAATGACATTAACCCACCACTATTAGAGTGTCTTGAGAAGTAATCAAAATCAATACTGATAGCATTTCCCAATAGGATAGCTCTTTGATCTAAGGTGAGAGCTTGATTAGAAACATTATCATACCCAACACCTTGGAAAGAGATCGGATCCATTCTAACAATATAGACACCAGAATCAGTGAAGAATTCTCTGCCCAAACCAACCCAATTTCTGTCAACGGAAGCAATGATCATCCCTTGCTCATCTCTAACTGGGAAATCAAAAGATAAGAATCTAGAATCAATAGCACCAAATTGGTCAAAATTCTCAGGATCGCAAGATTTAAAGAGATTATAACGACGTCTCCATAGATGCCAACTCTGTACACTCTCGCCAATAACCAATTCTTCAGGATCTCTGGAATTTGAAGTAGGTAAGATAGCCTTGATATGTGAATTGATGAAAGAAAAAGGTCTCTTAATCGTTAGCACCAAGTTATCATAATTATCAAAAACATCCAAATGGAAAGGTCTATGCAATCTATAGACTTGTCTGGTTATCATTTTGAACAAACTTAAATCCCTCTCCTCCATTCTCCCTATCCTGTTACCAAACGCATCCAATATCACATACTTATTGGCCTGTTCAAACCCTAAGAAGACATTCATCATCTCCACCTGTCTTTCAATAACAATCGTAGGTTCCGATAGGATTCTTGCAATCCCATCATTTGTGTTCAGCAAGCTGTTTTTATCGGTGATTTGGGATGAGTACGACGGACTATTGTAGATTGGTTCTTGGTCCATTAATGTTGGTTTGACAATTCTTTGCCCGCCAGATCTTCTGAAACTGGAACTGGTTCCACCGCGTGGTAAAGGGGAGTAGAATCTTTTGGTTACTGTGTTTATCAATGATCTCTTTAGCATATTTGGGAGATTTGTATTATAAGAGGAAGGTGAATTTCGATGTTCAGTTGTTTCAGTGTAAAAGTTGTGACCACCAATCTAGACAACTTTATAGGTCTGAGATTTGAGTATTACCAATTCCCCGAACTAAGTAATTTTCGCGGCATCTTCAACTTTAACCGTCAAAAATTTTGGTGGAAAAATGCCCAATCGATAACTTAGATATCTTATTAAAGGGAGTTTGACATGTTAAAATCTTCAAAACAACTGGTTTAATTATCTTTATTATACTGCCCAATATCACCATGTTCAGAACCCAAATCCAACGTCAAATTGGTAGAAGAGCTATCCACACTGCTCCAAGACTTCCACTTCAAAAGGAATTCGCTCAAAATGGTATTCAAGGCTTACTTTCTAGAGAAGGTTTCCAAACAGGTTGGTTAGATTACCAAAAGTACCTCACTACCAAGTTAACCCTTCTTACGAACGGCACTGCTGATGAAACTAGACATCCTTTACAAATTACATTGATCAGTGCTAAGGATTCCACCAGACAGCGTGTCTTCAACGTTGCATCCCAAACATTCAACAACCATTTCTTCTACGAACAATTGATCTCTCCTACTATCAACACCACTAAGCCATCTAGATCCCTCGAAGACAAAATCAGAAACTCATTCGGTTCATTCGAACAACTTAAGGAACAAATCATTGCCAAATCCGAAGAAATCCAAGGACAAGGTTGGATTTTCCTTATTGAAAATGAATCTAAACAACTATCTTTAAAAGCTTTAAACAATAGTGGTACTCCATTACATTACTCTGGTAACTTACAATTAGACCTAAATGGTCCAATAAGTCAGGCTGATTACTTGGAAACTCTAAAGAACAGTAAGGCTCTTAAGGAGAATGTTGCTGATAACACTTTACCTTTGTTGGCTATCTCGCTTTGGGACCAAGCTTATCTTTTGGATTACGGCGTTGGTAATAGAAAGGAGTTCGTTTCTAAGGCTTTCGATGCTACTAACTGGGAAGTCATCAATGCTAGAGCTTATTAAGGAGATATAGAGACTTTTAAAAGAATAAATGTATATAGTTGGTTTTTTTATGTTATCATGGCTAATTGCTTTGACGTAACGTAGCTAGTAGTATCTGATATACAACATATGTATAACTAATTCGCTCATTTGATTAAGCTATATTGATATACCAACGTATATAGGGTGTAATTCCACGTTTAGTGTGAGAATTTTAGTAGGGTCTCTTTGAAATTGGTTATCACTTTCTAGATCACCCGCTCAACAAAAAGTTACGGTAGGTAGCATTTGTTGCAGTTTTCTGATTTTTTTTGCAGAAGTATTTAAAATTTAAACTCATCAACTCTAGTAGTATAGTCTACTATTAACTAACATGAAATGTTTCAAATTAAAATATTTTTTTTCATTCATTTAATCTTTGTTCGTATAAGTTAACAAGCTTAATTGGACCATTTTCCGCTTGTATCCATCTATAGCCGATGATATATCGCGGACTCCCTTTCAAAAAGTGGCGATGTAACTTGTTACTTCACTTATATGGAAATTAAATATAGCGCTGTAACGTGTCTAGAGATTTTACATTTAAACCCTTTGCAAAATAACCAAAAATATTTTATTTCGATTGTATTCTATTCTTCAAGAGACTTAATCAGAATCAAGGAATAATCTTAAAACATTAACAATGGTTCTCAATCCACTCAATTTCCTCAACAAAGAAGGGTTAAAAGAAGATCTTTATTCCAGAAACTGGAGGTATGTGTCATTCCCGATTGGTTTCATTATCATAGACAATCTTACTAACATCAATCCATATTATAGTGTCTATGGACAATGGCTAGGTATCTTTTCCATCCTGTTAAGTTTAATCTTTGGTATTGCCAATATCTTCCATTTCTCCACAGTGATTGTTTTCTCTATCCTTGCGATCGTTCAAGGGTTGGTTATCTTATTTGTTGAAGTTCCATTCCTTTTAAAGATTTGTCCAATGAGTGAAAACTTCACCACTTTTATTCAAAAGTTCAACAATAATTGGCCAAGAGTCGTCTTCTATGCTATCATGGCTTTGATTCAATGGTTATCTTTGTTAACTATGGCTACTTCTTTATTGGTATTGGCTGTTGTCTTTACCTTATGCGCTATCTTTTATGGAATTGCTGCTTTGAAACATCAAAAGTTCCAGAACGCTTCTAATATTGTCAACACTGATGTTACTACTTATCCTGCTGAAACTTTTAGAGAGATCTTGTAAGGATCGTACTAGTTAAAACTCTATATTAGGTGTACGTTTTTGCCACTGAAATGTTTCAAAAAAAAATATTTTGGTTGTAATTTTTCATAGAGGCATGGCCTAGATCACAGCTTAATTAACGATCTTTCTTTATAATTATATACACGTTGGTATCTTAAAGGCCTTAGCCGTAGTACTTAAAATAAATATATAAACTATCATGTCTCATTAAAACTCATATAATATATGTACAAAAAATAATGACTCTAATTTATTCTAATTTCTTGGTGGACAAGCTACCATTATCAATGTCAAAATACTTAATAATCTCTTCATAAATCCCCCATGCAATACCCGCAGAGAAAGCCTTTCTAGTCAATCTTAAACTCAACCCGTCGAATAATCTTAACACACTCTCATTCTTCAAGATATACAAACCTGTTTGTGTGAATCTTTTGAACGTTGAAGGATTCAATTGCATCCGTGTCTTGATCGTATCAAATGGGGCTGTCAAACTGGTAGCTAAACTGGCTGCTGAAAATGCAGATATGGAGTTGATCAATGCCGAAGTGGTAGTGTTGAAAAGTTGGAACTTTCCAGTATTGGCATTGTCATTGCTGTTTGTGTTATTAGCCTCTACTATCTTTGGGATAACAACCTTCAATTTCTCATAAAGTAAAACATAGATACCGGCGTATGGAGCGTCTCTTGCTGCTGTTGCTAGAAATCCAGAAAAGAAACCTCTTATTCCCTCAGTTTTTCTGATTGAATGCACTGCTTCGGTAATTGAGCTGTAGTTGTATAAAGTGGATTCGTAACGGACTTTGATAATCGTGATAGGCATGGTCAACCACCCAACAAACCCACGGGTTAAAGACCCAGTAAGCAGATTCTCGGACATTGATAACTTGGGGAGTGAAGAACTTGATAATTCATTGATGTTGGCGGAGTGGTTATTGTGTAGTTTGGCATTGGCTAGAGCAGATCTGAATATATTGAGTGAAGAAAGATAAAGACCACTTCCGACAGAAGTTCTTAACGCAGACGGTAGTGTCCCTCTCCAAAGTTCTTTATAGCTGGTGATGCTTCTGATGGTTTCTCGTAACGAATTACCTTCTTGTTGTTGTACTCTGGTCTTTATCAAGTCGAACGGTTGGAGAATCACAGAGGATGTCAGGCCTCCAAAGAATCCACCTATAAGATGAGAATAGTTCTTAGGCTTTGAAGTGGTTTGGGACATGTGAGGCAAATAGTGACGGTTTCTAGGAATCTAGACGTTTGATTTTGAGTATGAGACACTGTTTTATATGGCTCTGTGCCCTTTGTCTTGAGTCTTCAGTAAGGCCTTTCTTCCATCCCACGGCCCAGAAGTTTTTCTTTGCTTCCCGCATTGTGCAGTTCTCACTTCAAACCCCAGATTCAATTCTTACATTAAGGCTGACAATAGCCGAACCACAGAGCTTCCGTCACTCTCCCGATAAGAAATATTTGGTATCATCACAGCTGTATATTTGTTGGTTATTGTCGTGCAACTTCGAACCTATAATTATTATATAGCGCCTGATCTTCTAGTATACCTTCAAGTTCTAGCTCGCTACTCTAGGGCTTTTCGAAATACTTAATAATTGTATCTAAGGGAACCTTCACAACTAGAGGGTTCTTCTTCAAAGAATCACCAACCACACTAACAACAATATCGTCGGTCAAGTGTGTTAAGAAAATATTCAGGTCCTTTTCCAAATTATCATAAATGTAAAGTCTAGTTGAATGCATCCACTCCACGTCTTGGATCTGTAAAGGCGCCGAAGATATCTTCTCTTCTTTGGCTAATTTAGAGTGCTTAATAACATCTACGGATTTAAAATTGAACGATTTTAAATCAGCATTAAGCCCCATCCCAATCTTCTTGGCATAACTTTCCTTTAAAGCCCAATACTCCGTGAAATAAACCTCCAATTGAGAAACATCAATCTTATTCAAAGCCTCAATCTCGTCCTCATGAAAAATATCTTCAAAATTCCCAATCAACTGTTCCAATGGTCCAAATCTCTCACAATCCGATACTGATGCCAAATCAACACCGACCTCCTTGCCTTGGGTGTTTATGATCATTGAAGTGAATCCCTGTTGATTACTCATACTGAAGCTTAGCTTTGTCGAGTCGTTGTCATCGTCAACAAGGTAGGGCTTACCGAAAGAATTGAATCCGAATCGAACAGTATTGATATCTATTGTTTCTTTAAACACGCAACATATGAATCTTTGTAATAATTGATTGGCCAATGCGGTTTCTGAATCCGTTTTAAACCGTTTGGATATGACTTTGATCTGTTGTTCAAATGGTAGAAGTCGGAGATTTGTTTCGAATTTGAAATCTTGATTTGACCAAAATTCTCCTATTTCCACATAAAATAATATCGATTGATGTGAATTCACTAGTGCCTTGTATGTTTTCTGTATGCTCTGATTGTTTGTCATTTGGGTTGTATCTGAATTTGAAATGATATCTGGCGATGTTCAAAGTGTTAATGGTCTTTCATAAAAGTACATTTTAACAACACTGTAATTCTTCTATGTACAAATGGCCCTTGGGCTATATCACGTGTTGAAATATTAATGCTTATCTATTTTTCTTTTGACCCTCCCGCTATCGGGCTGACCTCTTCCTCTAACTAAGTTCCATCCATGATTCGTGGACAGTTTTTGAAACATGCACGCACAGGGACTAGGGGAAATAAATGGACCCAAATTTTCTCCAGTAAGAAACTTTAAGGGGGTACCAGTTTCTAGGCAGAACTTTGCTTACTAACGTTGACTCTTTCACAAGATTCCAACCAATCTAGCTAAGCGCTATACTTAGTCAACTGTGAATTAAATTCGTGATAATTTATAAATGATAGAATTTCCATGATTTACTGTTTACCTTCTACAAATCAAACGCTTTTAACAAATCCTTAAGAACTCAATTCTTACATACTAAATATATTTCAAAATGGTCAAAGCTGGTATGTAATTGATCAACTGGATTGAATTGAAATGAAATTAATTGGGGGTTTTCCTTCACCATACTTTTGATATCTGCTTGCGCTTCCCCATTGATTCAAGGTCCCCTCTATTCAATGATATTCGAATGCAAACCTCCCATTCATTCTCAATTCCAATTTCAACATAATCTTTCCAACAACTAAATATTCAAGTGACAATTACTAACTCACCTATCATAGTTGCTGTCTTACGTGGTGATGCCGGTGTCTCCGGTACTGTTACCTTTGAACAAATCTCTGAAAACGAACCAACCACCATTTCTTACGAAATCACTGGTAATGATGCTAACGCTGAACGTGGTTTCCACATTCATGAATTCGGTGATAACACTAACGGTTGTACTTCTGCTGGTCCACATTTCAACCCATTCGGTAAGACTCACGGTGCCCCAACTGATGAAGTCAGACATGTTGGTGATTTAGGTAACATTAAGACCGATGCTGAAGGTGTCGCTAAGGGTTCCATCACTGATAATTTAGTTAAGTTATTAGGTCCAACTTCTATCTTAGGTAGAACCGTTGTTGTCCATGCTGGTGTTGATGACTTGGGTAAGGGTGGCCATGCTGACTCTTTAAAGACTGGTAATGCCGGTGGTAGACCAGCTTGTGGTGTCATTGGTTTTGCTGCCTAAAACTATTAATACAACCCAAATTCCTTTAATTCGACATAATTCGTTTTTAGTATAGGTTAGTTCTTACCTCTTTTATTATTTTATCAATAATTCGTTTATTAATTTGGATGAACTTGTATGGGTATACATAATATATAAATCAGATTGTATATAAACTGTTTCATATACTATAGGACCAGTATAAATTTCTTCGGAGTCTAGAGACCAGCTCTATAAGCTTTTCATCAAACAGGACGTTAATATTGTAACCACAAGTAACTTGTGGACATATATGACCGACTCATGAAGAGTAAATCATAAAGGAACAAAAACCGAATCTTGTCTGACATATTCCCGGTTCCACATACTAACTAAGAAAGGCCACCCCATGATAACCAACCCAGCCGTAAACCATTGACCGATCATTGGAACTCTTGATAGAAAAACCTTACCATAACCTTTCATTAATTGTGGGTTTAATGTGAACCGGATCATACGTGGAACTAATTGTGTTCCTGTTTTCTTTCCTAGAGAAAGTGAAATTAGTGTTGGTTTTGTTGGTAGCATTTTTATTATTACTTCTAATAAATTATAATTTATTTGTTTGTAACCTGTTGATGTAGCTTAAGGGCTTATAAGTTTAATTGAAAAGGTTTTCTGATTTTCTTCATGACTTAAATAGATCAAGAAGTTGCTCGATGGTTTCCAAATAAATTATGACTGTCAATGACCTACTTATTTTGAACTGTGACTCTAGTACTAAGTATCTACATAAGATAATCATTTCACAGTAGACTGTAGTCATTATAATATACCAATTCTCACCAACAAACCTTTTGAATTACCATTGCAAAAGACTGAAGAAGCTTAAATACCTTTAAAGTTAAAGGTTTTAAGTTTAAAAATTAATAAGTTACAATATATTATACGGTGACACAGTGTATATACATCAGCGATTGTAATAAAATGATCAAACGTGTCCTTATTTCTCGAATTCTTGGATGTTAGGTTTCATAATTTAATACTCTGGAGATTATTCTGGATTGTGGCAGAACCCGGGTAACAGACTCGTCACTCAGCTGTGCCCACAGCCCACCACATAGAGCCACAGATCGCCACAGAATCTACATCATGACATCTCTGTCCAGGTCCTCCACCAAACTCCAACTCCCCACTTCAAATTGAACAAAGTCCGTGAATTAACGCGTAGTCGATGTACGTTAGGTGGCAAAGTTAACCAGCCATCGTACCAAGAGATTACAACGTGATCAACTTCCAAATCATCAACAATCAATATTTCTGAATAAATTCAGTTTAACATACTATAACATAGTAGATTCACAGAGTTCAATTTCACAATTGCACAATTCATAATACAAAAAGATGTCCAATCAACCAGTAGATGAGTCCAAACTCACACCTCAAGAGCTCAAACTTTACAAACTTTACGGCAAATTACCAAGTAAGAATGAAGTTCTCTCACATAAATTACAAGAACGTAAATATTTTGACAGTGGTGATTATGCCATGAATCAAGCCGGGATCAAATTGAATAATAAAGTCAGTGATAGACATTTGAATCCTGAAGAAATCTTAAGAATAAACAGAAATTCGATATCTGGTTCCGCTGGTGTTGGCCCAGGTGGTATCATTCATGGTAATACTGGTTCTGCTAACCATCTCAAAAGAAGATCTTCTTTGGAGAATGAAGTCGCTGTTAGACCAGAAGATATCGCTGCAGCTGCTGCCGCCGCCGCCAATTCTGGTAAGAAATAATTGATTTGGCCTGAGTATATACAACGAATGTGTGATGGGTTCATGAAGGAAGCTTATACATGTATCTTTCATTATCTAACAGCAGATTATGATTCTATCTTTGCTTTTTTTTTTTACTTTGTTTATTGGTGTGATATACTGTTTTATGGTTTGGGTATGGCTCTTGTCTTATTCCTCCCCATACACATAGCTTAAACTGGTGGTCGATTTGGAACCATCTGAAATGTCAAATGTATCTGAGGGAGTATTCTCTTGTATGATTTGTTCTCCTGGTTTAATCCTTTACATAATTGAAATCTTCAAAGGAAACTCAGGATCTAACATATATTTAAATACCATTGAATCTACTGTTGTAGATTCTCTGTTTCAGTGCTTCCAAATGAGATGACGATGTCTATACTGAAATTAACAATAACATTACGAAAGCATTCAATTGACCATATGTTTATAGTTCACTAAACGAATGTATATACTTTATTATGCAATTTAAATTAGCCATTAATAATATTAAACAGACTTGGAATGGCTTTCAAGCACGAAAACAATGAATCTAATGATACTTGAGTCTCTTTGTATTGCTTAAAATAACAAGAGATAGAAAAAAGATCTCATTACTTTCTCTGTGGGTAACCAAGCCGCCAGTTTAATTGTATAATGATCTACCAATCTTACCAAAAATTAAAAGGCCAAAGAAGAAGAAACTTCCTAACCATAAATTAACAGCTAAGAATTCAGTGTTCTTGAACCAGTCAATTGGCAATGGTTCGACGTCAAAACAGACAACAATCGAAACAGCAACGAAAGCGGAAATAGTACTGGTAACCAGACCTGAGAGAGAACCATCTAATAATAACCATAAGCAAGGGTTTAATAAACTCCAGGCAGAACTAGCTTGGATTGAGGAAGACCATTCAATCTTTCTAAAGGCAAATGCAATACCAAGGAATGCAGCTAATGATCTAATGATTGAAGAAGTGGATTTGATTTCTTTGAATTTCTTGGATCCCAATTTGGATTGGTCAAGTTTGTTGAAGACTAAGTAGTCTAAAAGTGGTAGTATGGAACCAAAGACAATACCTTGGATAGCAAAGATGTAATAATCAGGAACGTTGAAAAAATTGATTAATTGAGCTGAAATTTCCAACGGTTTGGAAGCTAAGTTTCTGTAAAGAATATGGTTGTCATGGATTTGACCACCTACTTTGTTGAATAAGATTCCCAAGTTACCTAAAATGAAAAAGTTTTTGAGAATAGTGACGAATCCTAAAGTTTGCTTCTTAGAATTGATGTTTTTAACAACTTCGTCGGCCTCCTCTTCCTCTTCCTCATCTTCATTATCGTCAATAGACACCTGAGACTTGTTGAGAATATTCAGGGCCTTGAGATCAGATTCGACTTCTCCGTCATTTAAGTGGGCCTGCTCATATATATCGTAAAGAGGAGCCTTTTCTAATTCAATTTCTTGATCAATGTCGGAAACTGTCATTGAGTTCTTGTTGGTGATTGTAATTGTTACTGAGAAAATGTTTAAGTTTATGAAAGCAACGTATAAAAAATGGATATGTTGCAATTATGGGGATTTAACAGGTCTGCTAGTATATCTGGGTGATATAGGAGTGTGAATTCTCTTGTTAAAATTTGGTAAATATTAGGGGTTTATCAGTAGAATTTAAGTAGCATCATGTTTGTATGTAATAGGGGCGTTGTCCATCTGTAACTACACGTAGCTCTTAATTATTTTGGTTTTCCAACGAGAACTTCAGCTAGCCTTTCAGCTAGTATCAGCCGAGGGACATGGTACTGGCCATAACCGGATATTTGTCTCCGAAAAGTTACAAATATTTGATATCAACCAATTAGTAACTACAAGAGGTATTTAGATAAATGGTCTGTTTAATAGATGAAGGGTTCAATAGTAATAATTTTCTGAAAGATCTATGAATTGCCAGTTTAATAATGTACTATTTACAGTTTTAGTTAAAAAAAAAATCCCCTGTGCTTTAAGTAAAAAGATGTACAAGGGATATTTACACGTTACACGACAGGAAACTCACATCAATTCAAATTTCAGACACTAATATCTTTAACTTTCAGATATCATAAAACTTGAATGACTTAGCTTTCCTTCTTATGGTGCAATTCTTCTTCAAACTCATAAATGGCCCTCTGAATGAAAGAGTGAAAGAGTTCGTAAAACTGATAAACAACCAATCCAAAGATAGAAACTACGCCAAAGATTATGATTCTCTTCTCGGTTTCAACGTTCAAGAAAGGATAAGGATACCTACTTCCTGGGGTGATTAGAGACTCTAATATGACCCAGTAGACTGCAGTAGCTGCACAAACTAGGAAAGCGGTATGAAGGAAAGATAATTTGAAAGAAGTCTTCTTGATGAGGAAATAGTCAAATGATAAGAACAACACAGGGAAGAAATGAATTGTCAAGTCAAGTGGCAATGGGATATGCTTCTCCTTTGGAACTGAATCTAGAATAATCATATGCGTTAAGAACAACTTCAAACTCCAGTAAATACTAGTCACCAAGGTTTCCATGACTAAGGCAAGAGCATGGAAGTTAAGATTGGCTCTATTGATCCAACAGTCCTTATTACCAGTGAAAGGTGAGGCAACAATATTGGAGATGATAGTGGCAATTGTCAATAATAGCGATAGGTTAGTTAAGAATTGATAGTGCCCACCTTTTTCTAACTCTGGCGGTAATTGTCTGCCTATGACACTAAAGAAACCATGAAGACAAAGACAGAGACCTGATATATTGTAGATAAGGTAAGGCACCGTGGGGACTCTATTAACTTTGTTCTGTGACATCAATGATGGGATTGGCTTTGATTGTTCTGTTTCCTTGAAAGTTGAATCTTCGGTAAAGAAGAAAGGTTTGTGGAAAAGAACTTGGTTTTATAGAGAGAAACTATCCACAAAAACCAAGGTATCCTAGATTGTAATATATCCGAAACTCCGAATTCTGCATATCCCGCCCTCGGGAATAGATCTTTGAATATTATCCGAATAAATTTGGCAGATTTTCAAATCGGCCCGTCCCCTTGAACTGTTGGAAGAATAGTAATCAACTGGCATTCATGTTGATATGCGTGTGATACAAGTTAAAGCTCTAGAAACTACTACGAAGATTGTTCAACAGACCATTTTCAGTTCAACAACCACAAGCCCACATACCTATACCGATACACATACCCAACACAATGGAACTCCTACCAGAAGGACAACAGAATCAGATCGAAGTTCTCTTTGAAGATCAAATGAAAATCAATGAATTTTCCAAACTTATTCAACGTAAAGATACTCTTCAAGCTCAACTCAAGAAGGAAAGACAAGAGAAGGAATTCCTTGAAGATGTCTCTCTAGAAATCGAAATTCTAGACGAAGATGAATTGATCAACTATAGACTTACGAAAACCGCCTTTATCAAGATGAAACAATCAAAGTTGGTGGAGAAATTGGAAGAAGATGGTGAGGCTTTAGATTTCATCATTAATGATCTTGAGACTCAACTTGATGATACTGAAGATAGACTGGGTGATCTCAAGAAGGACTTGTACACCAAGTTTGGTGATAATATCAATCTTGAGCGTTGAGATGTGTAATAAAACAATATAACAAGGAAAACTTAAACTGTACTACTATTACTACAATCCATTCTTTTTGAACTAAACAATAGTCCTTGTAATAAAACTAACCATAATAATTCCTATAATAAAAACCCCTGAATTCCAAATAACCAACCACAATTGGCTCACCCCTGTGATCACTCCCCAATAAATAAAAACTATATTCCAGACAAATATATTATAATCGGTCAATTGATGTGAACTTCAGAATCCTTCTCTATGAAGAATGGAAACTTCGAATCCTTAATCTTCTCCAATTCGCTGATCTCATTAATAGAAGCTTCAATGGCTGGTAAAGTAAATGAGAACCCCGTTAAGATGGTACTGTATTCGTGATTGATTGTTCCTCCTAGTTCAAGGACTTTTGTACGTGCCAGTTGAATGTATCTTTTGAATGAGGTTGATGTTAGTATAATTTTTATTCTGTTGGAATTTGACAACTTGGTAAATTACTACGATTAGGTCGATTGAATCCGAAGAGAAACATTGACTGACTTAGATACTTACAAGCTTGGTGTTAGCTCCCCTTGTTGAAATATTAAAATATAGGATCCTTTGATGATTGCGTTGTTAATAAAACTGATACATTCGTTCATTCTTTCATTGCAGTTCAATGTGTTGGAAACAAACACTGCCTGTGGAGTCGTGGACTTTGAGTAACTTACTTGAAGCAATAACACTCTGAGCAATTGCTGAGAAAAATAATGGGAGAGATAAACGCATATTAGTATTAGATGATGTTATCTACGATAATTTCAAAATAGTTTGTGCTCGTAGCTGGTTCTAAAGTGGGAGGTTGTGATTTGCCACAAAACTTTATATTAGGTCAACTGAGAAGGTGTTATATATACACTTTTGGTAAAGACACGCCTCATCCTTGATTATATAAGCCGAGAAATTGCAAAGTTGTCCTAGTTTTATGTTTTTTACCTTCACCAGATGAACTTGTCAGTATAAGACGCTCGATCTAATCAAGTTTACAAATACAGTACAGGATACCAATTTATAGTTTATAAAGGATTATGAATATCTTATTATATAAACACTAAAGCGCTAAACAAGACTTATATTGCCCAATTTCCAAACTCCCAGCACAGTGTGCCCAAATCCCCCTCAGGTTTCTTATTAGATTACTACCTGCTTCTTAAAAGATAGCATGGAATAAAGAAGATAAAACAAGTAAAACCAAAACAATAAGAGCAAGAAGAGCAGCAACAATAGTGGAAGGACCAAACTTGTAGAAGTACAAGTCCTTCAATTGTTGCAAGTATTGAATCATAACCTTACTGGACAACTTGGATTCACCTTCAGTTCTGACACCGAAGGAGTATGGGAATTCACCAATTGGTTGGTCCTTTGGCAATGGAAGCTTAGCTAATAATTCTAAAGCAATCTTGAAACCTTGGGTATCGATGTTCTTAGCACTGGTCAAGTATTGCTTTTGTAAACCGAAGAAACCAGACATTGGATCAGTGGCTGTTGTTAATGGAAGAGCTAAGATTCTGGCACCGCCGGAAATCACACGACGGTATAATGGCCAGTCCTTGTCAATACCAACACCAGCAGCATATCTGGTACCAATCACGAATGGGTGCTTTCTTAACTTTTCTAAGAAGGCTGGAACACTCTCTGGTGGATGTTGTAAATCGGCATCCATACAGACTAAGTAGGTACCCTTGGATTCCTGGAAACCTCTCAAGACAGCAGAAGACAAACCTCTTTCGGTGGTTCTGACAATGATATTAACATTGTAGCCTTCCTTCTTTAACTTTTCGACTTCTTCAACGGATCCATCTTGGGAGTTGTCATCAACGAAGATCAATTCAGTGGTCTTGGATTGGGAGTTGCCTAAAGCAGCAAATAATCTCTTGGTCAATGGACCAATGTTTAATTTTTCGTGATAGGCTGGAACGACAATGGAGTTTTCAATGGCCATTTTGATGATGTTTGTACGATATTTCAATCAGGAGTCAAGCTGAGTTGCAAGGTTTTTTAATGGTGTAGTTAAACTATTCTGTGAGTGAATTAATTTCTGTACATTTACGTGTCAACAATTGCTGACCTGTCAATTACATAATACTTACTTTTTTACTTCTGTGTGCGCTTGGCTTTTGAGGCTTGAACTGTCAGGCTCTTTTCTAGAACATGAACTATGTTTTAACTTAAAACCACAATATCATCAAGTGGCCGTTATAGTTGGGATTTGAGGTGAGTTGGGGATTATTGTCATTTTCCCATTATTGAAAGGGAAATATCTACCTTGTTGGAACTAATTCAAAAAAACTTGGATGATAGCTCCAAGAAAAAAGAAATGGACGAGTCCGGAGTCGAACCGGAGACCTTCTGCATGCTAAGCAGACGCGCTACCAACTACGCCACACGCCCGTCTATTTCTGAATAAAACTTCTGATCATTTGATACATTCTGACAAATTCAAAATATCAGAATTTATTATATTGTAAGCCCAAATATCAAATTTATACCCAAATATCAAATATAAACTTTCCAATGAGAGAGGCCCCAGAAGCTCTGTTTGACCTTAACTCTTTTGTGGAAATATTGTGGTCCGTGAGGATCGCTAGAAGATAAAGTTTGAAGCAGTGGTTGGATTTTGGGGTGGAAGGCTTGAAGGATGTACTTCATACTCACTACCAGATGAAGGGCTACTACAGAGAAATGATGAAAGTAATTAGAAGAATATGAGGACTGGGTATCCAGATGTATCGCCATTCCTAGACAGAGAAACTAGAGTGTAAACTGTTTCGTCAGTTTGAGAGGTTCTTCACAAGTTATTTGATTAAGGTTTATTCAAATAAGCACACGGTAAAAGTTAATAATTCGGGTGGAATCAATATGAATTAATGAGGGTTCTAATGGTCTTGTTCTTACAGGGGTGTTAGTGGTTTCATAATTGTCCAACACTAAGCAATCAGAGGCAATTGTTCATGAAATATCAACATAAAGATATGACCCAGTTGTTACTAAACTATGTTTTTGACGAGAAGGAAACTGAATCGAAACTGGTTGAAGTTCAAGACTTGAAGATAGATGATTTACTGCTTATGATAAGATTCTCTTGGTTGATTGAAGAAGAGGTGATCTTTTGATTATTATTTGAATGAATGATATTATATTGTTGATAAAAAGAGAAAAAAAGAAGAACAGCTGATAGTTTTGAAATTGATATTTAACGGCATAGAAGAATATGGAAGGTTTCTTACTTTTTTGAGATTGCAGGTGAACATTCAATAGATAATTGAAATCCATTGATTGCTCTTATATGAATGTTAAGGTTGGCAACAACTTAAATTTGAAAATCTCAAGCTAAGAAGTTTGAAATGATGAAATATTTGGAAACGTTGAATTGGAAGTTTGGTGGTCTTTATAGAAGTTATCAGTTAAATTAGATTTATGTGTTATTAGTAATTTTTATATATTTTAATTGAAACGTTTATTGAAAAAAAAAA